>QKMX01092286.1:0-13540 GCA_003401595.1 Venustaconcha ellipsiformis | reverse complement strand
AACTAACAAACAAATAATTTAATTAAATATACATAACAATTGGGGTATATCAATCTGTTTGTGTGTGTGTGTGAAGAGGAGGAGTCCAAAGACAAAATATATAGTACCAGCTTGTTCTATATTTTGAAATATTTGAACATCTAATCCATGTATCCATTTACTTGTGTTTATATTGTTACAGTATTAGCCAACATCATCCCTACTCCAGTCCCTATAGACATATACCAATAATCTTAATCTCATTTGTAATGAACCTCCTTGCCACTACCAAGCACATAACCACACAAAAGCTCCCTTACACATGAAATTCTAGAAAGAATATGACCATATTTGATGTACTTTATCTACCTAAAAAAAACATAGTCCGCCTATGATGCAGCAAGCAATGGATTGAATATAATAAATTTCACTTCCAAATCGCGCTAGTGACCACCTTGCATTCCTTTGAAGTGTTTTATTATTTGTTTTCATCTGTTATTTTCAACTCTTTGTAATTTCAGGTTTTACAAGTCATATATTTGTACATTCCATTTGCTTTACCAGTTTTTAATTATTGTTTGTATTCTACCCTTTTCAGGGTAAGCTAGGCTACTGCTATTTTTTTCTTCAATGTAACTGAAATTATTAAAAATTCTTTGTCTATTATTTAAATAGTGTGAAAATGGCCAAAGCTGGTTGAGACAATTTTGATAATTTATATAAAAACTTTCATCACGATATGACAATTGCAAGGAACAAGTTTAGTATGCATTAAGTGAAAACCCATTCACTAATAAAACCTTATCTAATAAGGGATTTTAAACTCTTCACCAAGATCTTCAAGTTGAATGACTCAACAATACACAAATGAAATTATTGTGTTTTACAAAGTAGCATCAAGTAATAAGAAGTGACTTAATAATGGAAGCTATTTTTATATCACTGGTGAAAGCATAGTACGAATATCGAGGTGAGAAAATGAAGAAAAATGGTATCTTACAACATAACACAATCTGGATCTGCAGATAAACAGTATGTAATGGGTTGGAAGAATGTAAAATAACATACATATTCTCCAAATTATCAGTACACTCTAGGAATTATCTTGGTTTCTGCTTCTAAAAACAACAGATGATTTTCAGGAAGATCCAGGAATACAGTAAAAAAACTTAATTATCCACTAGAAGATAAAGAAAATAAAGACAATCAATATGTGTTAAATCAAGTCAACTCATGCAACCATTGGTATCAACATAAGTAGCTGTTTGCTTCACGATTTTTATCTTTTAAATTGTGTGCAGACCTTTACTATGTTTATTCTTATTATCTACATAGTTTGTACTAACTTTTTTAATTTCTCCTTTATATTTCATAGTGCATCATTTTGAGAATTGTTACAGCTATTGATCAGCTTCTAGATTCATGTTTTTCAATGTCTCTATTTATAGCAGAGTGTAGTCCTATTTTAAAGTTGATAAACCAGTTGTACACGTTATGGTATTCATCCATGTTACCTGTTTTCACAACCATGTAACTGAGCACAAAGACTATAGTATCACCACTAACAGCAAATTCTAGCTGTACTCTTGAAACAGAAATATATTGCTGAAATCATGTTTGAATGTCTTCATCTTCCTCATAAATTTGTTGCCCTAAAATGAATTTCTAATTAGGCTTTATGAATCTTGAACATTTGAAACAGAATGAAATCAGATAATAGAAGTTCTATTTTTAACTTGGGAGCCTAATATACAAATCACATGTAATCTGATATTTTAATTTAACCTTGCAATATCTTAATCTATTGATCTATTGTTGTCTTGTCGATTAAATTATATTCATCTTGATTAACATTATTATTATAAAATTTGAAATTATTTTTAATTTTACTATACTAAAACCACTCCCCAGTTAAGCTGATTCTGCCAAAAGTCGTGTAACACTATGCTTTTGTGTCTGTTAACAGACTCGTCACTGTCAAAATTTGAAATATAGTAATCAAAATATTTAATGACTTGTAATTGAAATGATCTTCAGTGTAATAGGTTTTTATCTCTTTCAGTATTTATGATATGTTTTGATTAATTTTAGAAAAAAAATGAGTTGCAGAACAAAGACAAAGCTCATGTCCATTGTCAAAACATTTTTACACTTCAATTCTTGTTAATGAAATATTCAAATTGTGTCCCAAAGCACACTCTGGTTGTTTATTTAGTAGGGGTTTGCAACTCTTATCTAATTCGGATTATCTTGTAACTTTTTATGCTAAAACTAGTGGTGAATTAGAAAATAAACACTACTAATATTTTTTATTTTTGTTTTGCATAATAATTTTGTTGATGGTTATGGTGGGTTAAAAAAATTAATTTTGTTTATAAAACTTCAAAAATATAAATATGTAATACTTTGAAGCACACAGGTTAGACATTGTTTTATGTTATAAAGCTTGATAAATTTGGAATTGCTTTTTAACCTCTAACAATGATGATGTTTGGTGTTCAATACATGTCCTATATACTTTCTAATCACTAACATTTTGTCTCTCCATGCAATTAGAAACAGGCTGTTTCCTGCACAGGAATTATTTATTAATTCATACTGTTTTTGCAAATATTATTGCAATATTGGTTCAGTCCACAAAAATGTTATGGGGCTCTGGGTAATGGGGTGGTAAGGGGACAGAGGGGTAAAGCTTCTGAGAAGACATTGAATATATCCATGATGAAATTTTTGGCACCAAATTACTCATGTTCTTGCTTGTGAGAGAATTTTACATATGAATTATACAAGGGATTATAATTTACATCAGTTTTTCTCCATTCTGTGTCAGTGTGATTAATGGCTGCACAACTATATCAATATAAAGCAATTTAGAAGTTAAGAATAATTTTGGACATTGATCTTTTCAAAATCGTTTGTATAAATAAGGCTTCAAATTGTGAAGTTTGTGGCTGTTTCCAAATGAAAATGAGGTGGTTATTAAATTTGTAGACACATATACTACTTAGACTGATACAGTGAACATTGTCCTGGTGGGGCTACTGTAGAAACTTTAAAACTGTCACAGAATTCAGAGCTCAATATCTCTGAGCAAAGAGTTTAATGATTGTGAGATTACTTGTAAATATTTTTTAATTTTTTTAATTCATTTTATTTATGACGAATGCAGCTCTTCCCAATCTTATAAAGAAGAAAATCTTATAAACTCTGCACTTCTCATAGAATTATCAATAATGACTGACCATGCTATTTAAACAATATCCTTCCTTCTTTCTTTGGGAGAAACATCAAGATACAGTTTATGTAATTGACAAAATGTCTCTAGATTAAATGCCAATATGAAATAACAAAAAGATTTGAACTCTTCTATTCTCAGATGGAACACTCTACTTGCAAATGTAAAATCTGAAAACAATTTCAAAGATTTAAAAAAAATATATTTATCCAATAAAGGATGTTCTTTCTTATTATCTTTTTGGTGATGTCTCTTTTCAATGAATGTAAAAGGCATACAATACTATACAAATGACAGCATATATAATAGCAACAGTTTGTGCATGCTCAGTCAGGAATCACTTGGAAAAGTAATTACAAAGTTATCACTTGCAGCCCACATTTTGTTGTTTGGAGTTCATTTTTTACCATATTTTTAATAGCACCTTCTTATTAATTAAAGAAAATTAATGTATATTGGAGGGTCTACAGTCTTTGCAAAGTTTAAGAGTTGTTCATCCTGTTGAGGGGAGACAGAAGAAAAAAATTAATGAAACAAGTCCAAATATGGAAATAAAGATTATAATAATATACAAAAAGGCAGATATATTTCCTAAATGACAAAAAGGAGTTCCTAAAGTAATATGGCAACCAGGGCCAACAAGAGGGGTGGGGGCAACTGGGCCCAGGCCAAACAACACTTTTAAATTTATAATTTAATTGTATAGAAGAAAAATTTTGTTTGAACATGAACTAGGAGATGCTCGGTTGTTTCTTACCCCAGGGCCCATGATCGCCTCTTTATCGCCATGATGACAATAGAAGTGGTACTGGCATCATGGCAACACAATATTTCTCCCACCGACATATTTCTGCAACTCATGATGAAATTTATAATACAAATGTAATATATCAAAAACGGGGAATATGGAAACACCCACTCTCAACTGTTGATGCCACTAGTGTCTCACCCATAAACCATGGGAAGCTAAATAATTTACAAGTAACTGCCATGGTAACTGGATCTATAAGTATGCACAACCAGAGGATATTGCTTGCTTGCAGCATCATTGGTACCATCAATAAAAAGATCTGATCTCATTCTTTCTGCTAGATATCAACTAGACCAATTACCAGAGATGTGACTTTGTTACTGCACCATTTCAGACCTGCTGCAAGTTTGCTGTCTGAAAACATTTTCTTTAAATTCCATATCAATGAATCATCTGGTTTCATTGGCAAAGTTTAACTGTGCCAAAAGTTCACTCATCATAACTTCAGCACAGTTAATGTGCATTTCCTCTGTGTCCAGTGCTTTACAGAATGATGATAGAGGTATATTTGAGGTTAAAACTACATTTGGTACACACCACAGGGAACATAATGTTAGGCCATATTTAAATGGCCAAATACCTGTATAAATCTTTTGAGACTTCTGGCTAGCACTTGACTTTTGGTTTCTTCCAATTTTCTTTTCACACAACACTGGTCTGCCATATTAAAAACAAAAACTAACTACCAACCGTTCCCTTTTGATGCCTGCAGACAGTTTACCATGGAATCAATGAACAAGCACTTTTTAAAATTTTTAATGAAAAGAAATTTTAGAAATGGTACTAAATTTTTAGATATACTTGGCAAATTCATCTGTTTTCTACAGTCTTGCCTAAATAATCCATAGTAAGTATATTTTGGGCCTCACCTGTACAAAATATGAAGAATCCATAGAGGTAAACAGGTGTGAAACTATATTATCTGGTAAAGAAAATGTGTAAAAAAAAAATGTGAAAACAACAAACAGATGTGGTTAATTTTCTTTATTCAAAATAATAAACCCATCCGACTATATGTGCAATACAAGCAAATATAAGTGCAGACATAAAATTAAATGTTAAAATCACACCATTATCAATGCACATTTTTCCATGCTCAGCAAAACTCTGAAAATTCATCATTAGAATGATTTATATATTCCTCATTACAAAATCTTGTGGTCTTACATAAATCACCTTTCATAAAAGTTTTATTAATCACATGAATGCCACAGATCAATCTTTCATGTGAATACTCCAAGCAATTTCAATAAAATTCCTTTCAGATTCTAACGAATTATCAGGGCCAACAAATCTTATAATAGCAACTTTCAGTAAGGTGTTTTCATACATGAGTGCATACACGCAATACAATAACTGACAATGTTTTAACATGCTGTACCTTGAAACTCATCAAGACTATGAGCAAAATGACTTGCATTGGTATTCTTTACTACCTGAAAAACAAAAATCTTAAAAGATAATCTTTTGGCCCTGGTACTCAGAGTTTTCAGAGTTTAAATTTGCTTAAAAAATTATATTTGAAGCAACATTTATAATATAAAATATAAAATACTGGTATACAATATGAAAATAGTGTTCACCACCAAATTTGGGCAAGTTGAAACATCTGAAAAAAAAATACAAATACAAACAAAGAAAAGCATAGAACCAAAGGCTCCTTATTCACTCAACACCAAACTTTGTCACAGAACAACTGTTTAAATCTGTCTAAAGTTTAAAGTTTCAGGCAATTAAGAAATAACTACACAAAAATATTCATTCTTTCTTTATCATTATTTATACAAAATAATTTTGCCTGAAAAAGTGTAGATGTGTAGATGCACCAGCCATTAAACTTATGAGTTGAAGGCAAGGATGGAACTGCCAAATAAGATCCCAAATTTCATCACACATTATGCCAATCAATTAAAAAAAGCAGGATCTTTATATCCATATTATCTTTACAAAAATTTGTCATATAGACTGATACCATCTAAAATTGGATTGGCCATCCATGTTTATCATAAAACCCACTTAAATATTCAGGTGACATTATCCTACCAAACAAAAACTGTACAACATTTTTTAGTATAACATACTGATGTAACATGTAGAAAATAATACAGTTACTTGAGTTTAAAAACTCTAAAATCCTGAAAAGAAAAAAGAAACAGAAAACATTTTTTAAACACAAGGCTACCAGCTCCTTCTTTGCATAAGCAAACTTGCCCATCTGTAAGAAAAAACATTCCATTTAACTGACTTAACTTACTGGCTACCAAACTATCAAGAAAAACATCTTAGAAAATCACCCATGCACCAAAAACTGAATAATAAAATGCAAAAAAATTGTTATGCAAGATAAACCTTTTGAAAGCATTTATGCCTGTACTATATAGAGAAGTAAAGTGCTTTTATCATATTCTATTTCTTTAAAGACATAATAATCCACTGATTCTAATAATTATCTAAGAAAGAATCCAGTGATACCTGCATTACAAGCCAGAAGTGGTCAAGCATTATTGTAAAATCTGACCTATGGAATCCCATTTCCATTCAGATGTTATGACAACAACTGACTTCATTCTGCTGGGTATATTTATATTAATCAAAATTCAGAGTAATAAAAGAACATTATGCAAAGACAAAATCTGATACTTAAACAATTGTATATAAAAATTAATATTAATTTACATATAGCACACCACATATCAAGAAACATGTTTAAACATTACCTCATCCTTAATTACAGCCATCTTTTACATTTATTTCTCTTATTATACTACCAGCGATGTATGCTGCCTCCAAAATAATACTGAGTGACATCAATCTTAATATACAACATTCAAAATGCTACCACAGAAATGTTATGTTGCCTTAGATAAATACTGTGACATCATCTTACTATGCTACCACAGAGATGTATATTGCCTACTAGATAAATACTTAGTGACAGCAAACTTAGAGGATGACATTATCTTATGACAGCATCCATTTTGAAATCAGAGATGTATGTTACATGTAAGATAAATACTGATTGACATCATTCTTCCTAGTGAACATTCATTAAGCAATCAATGAGATTTATGTTGCCCATAAGATAAATTCTTAGTGACCTAAATCTTCCCAGACAACATTTTTCATGAATGAATAGATTCTCATACAGATTAAATATATTCCTATCTTGCTTAGACTATCTACTGACCATTTATACAAGTTATAGTTGCAATGAATTTGTTGGAATATGAAGATTTATTATTGGATGGATAGAGTTAAAAATCAGTATCGGTTATTATCTCAATCTACACCAGTTTATTGGTATACTAATCCAGCCTTTTTTTTTAGACATCTCTAAATGAATAGATTCTCATACAGACTAAATATATCTATATCTTTCTCTGCCAATCTATAAACCGCATGTACAAATTCCAGTTGCAATATTTATATAGTAGATGTTATTTAAAACAAAAGTGAATCAAAACATATTTTAATTTAATTCAATTTTTGCAAATACAAGCAATTTAACATACTAGTAATTATATTATTTAGCAAAGTGAAATTTATGCTTAATATTTACAGTATCTTCAGCAAAGAATTTCACAACCAGTGAAGACCATAAAGTTTTAGTAAGCAATTTAAATGTAATATTTTATCACATCATTTGGGGAGAAAAAATGTTCTAAAAATAAATAGATTCATTGCTAAAAATGCTCTTTGTTGAGACTAAAACTGATTTACAGTACCCACAACACTAAAAATGAATTTCCAGTCAAGACTATTTAATATATATATAAAGCTTTTGTAATCAATTTATTCTTTATATTGTCTCATATGATTTTGGCAGCAAATATTTTACCAAAGAAAGCTTCCTCACTAAGGCTTCTTGTTGTTACTATGTAACTTACAGTACCTTCAGCACAAAATTTCACAACCAATAAAGACTAATTCATGCCCAATAAAGACCAACAATGTTCTACATATGCACATACTGCATGTTGTGGGATCCAATATTTACTCAATCAGTTATCAGTGGTACAATCAAAGCTGTACAATGTATAAGAAGCTGAATTAACTCTTGCAAATCATATAAATTAAATAGAAAAATAACTCTTTTATACACATATTTACATATCTTTATATTGTCCATATTTTTGAGTAATCATTTTTAGAATTTTTATTTGATAATTTTCTTCATATGTACTTGATACAAAAATTCATATAAAATTGTATCTTAATAATAAAATTGCAAAGTGATAGTCAAGGCAGATACTATGTAATGGGTATTTCTCTATGCTGCCAAAGTTTACAAAACTATGTGCTATCCATCTAAAACACTTATGTAAACGCTCATAAGTATTATTATTGTAGACCAATACTTGGTTCCTTGATCTGTAAAACATAAACTGTTAATAGATTAGATCATTTATTCTATAATTCTGTGAAAAAAATTACACTAAATAAACCTTTAAATGGTATATATGTGAAAGAATCACCAAAGTGTAATTCTTACATGTTGGAACCCTTGATAATTTCCAAGGACATGGCTGTATTCAAAATGATTGCAAAATTTACTGTAGAATGGATAAGAAAATACTCAATGTATCTAATATGTCTTCAAAACAAACTCTAATGACTTTTTTGTACCTCGTTATATCCACATTATTATAGTGATAATTTAAAATCTACACATTATTATGACATATCAAACTTTTCATTTGTATTTGTCTGGAAACAAATACAAGCAGTGTATATAACTGAACCTACATCTTAAAGATAAAATGTTTGGTGAATCCAGTGCCTAACAGAAAAATCTCTTGAAAATGTTCTCATGAGATACAATTAAGTACATATGAAGATAAATATAAACTTTAAGAGTTAAAATCAAACTTAAGTACAAAATATAATAAGATATAAATAAGAATATATTTAAATATTTAAAGAAATGTATGGCATTAAGACACATGCAACAAATATATATAATAAATGGGAAATGAAAATATTTTAAAATATATTTCACATTAGACAAAAAAATAAGAAAATCAGTTTAAAATATTATCTGATCTATAAAACATTCAAAACAAACATAAATTCACATGTCAGTATGTCTGTAGTACTATATACTCACAATAAAATGTGAAACCAAAATTACAAGCCTGACCATCTTTTGTCTAATTCACACAGCAATGAAAAAACATAAATGCATAAGTTAATAATGATGCAGTACTATCCTTGCAATAAAATGAAAAACCAAAATTGAACATCTTCATCACTGGATTAAACTAAATCATTATACAGACAAATGTCAAATACAGTAGCACAGCAAATATAAATCTTTGTTGGCTCATGGTACTGACAAAATATGCATCAGGCTGCAGGAATCTACATGCATATCAGGTGCTATATGTACAGTCAAAGCCTATATGTAATTATGTCAAGTAATGAATTTACAGTCAAACCTGTAAGTGATTTTATCAGGTGATATATGTACATTAAAACATATAAGTGATTTTATCTGGTGCTTAATGTAGTCAAAACCTATATGTAATTATATCAGGTAAAGAATGTACAGTCAAATCTATATGTAATTATATCAGGAGCTAAAGGAATAGTCAAACCTATATTTGATATTATCAAGTGCTAAAGGTACCATCAAACCTATGTGATTATATCAGGTGTTATATGTACAGTCAAAGCTATATGTAATTTTATCAGGCACTGTATGTATAATCAGAATTATGTAATTATATAAAGTGCTAAATGAACAGTCAAACCTATATGTAATTTCATGACCCAGAACTTTTATTAGCCAACAAAAATGTCAGTCATATTGATAAAAAGAATATGTACAGTAGTATGATAAGAATACAGTCAAAGTTTCTCTGTTAGCACATCATTGTGCCTAAAAGATCCCAACAACAAAAGACTCTGTATTGCAGAGCTTTATTATGCATTGTACTCCAAATGTATGATAAATCTATCCCTGTCCAGTGCCAGACAAACTACTACTGTTAAGAAACAATGTATTGCAATGTGTCACTTAAACCTCAACACTAGTTGGTACCTATGGACCACCAAATAAAGGTGTATGCATTGCATTACTAGCAGCCATCCTGGCAGCTTGACAGACTTTCTGGCCTAATCTATCCAACTGCCACTAAATATCATGTACCAATTCAAATTATGAAACATGTTCAAAAACATGTCATGAAATGTTCAGTATAAAGAAGACACTAATTCACAAGGGCTATTGAATATCAAACTAAAATATCTTGACTTTTTATAATTTGCTATGCCAATGTGTAACCATGGTTATTTCTGGCAATAGGTCAGTTGTAATGGGTACTAAAAGTTATGCATTTCTGAAGAATGGGATAAATGTCTGATGTTGATCTAAGTATGAAATAACATCTACCAGAGTAGTAATCAAAATGTCCATGTATTGAATGTAGCATCTAAATTTTTTCAAAACATTTTTCAGAAAGAGCTGTGAGTGTTCATTCCAAAATATTTGTTAAAAATGGCTGTGAATGTACATCGTAAATTGATAAGAGATTGGAGTGTTATAATTGTCAGAGTCAATAATTAGACAGAATTTGATTTCTGTGCAAAAAGAAGTAAATGTAAGAAAATATTTACAAATAAAGCTGTTCAGTTTATGAATACAATACATTAAAGTACAGATATTTTAAATATAGATATGAATTAAACACATAAAACATTAAAATTTTATATATTAATAAAATATATAAAATTAGTAAAAATGAATCATGTAAAATGTAAATAGACCAATTAGCATAATGTTATGCTATCACAGAACATTGTTGTGATATCAAACAAAATGTAAAGAAAATTGAGGATTATTAAAAGATTGGTTTATTGATGAACATAAAAGTTGCAAAATATTTCCTGCATGCATTGTTTTTTTTAAAAAAAGACAATTAAGTATCATCCAATGTTAGGGTGTGTTGCAAAATTCATAAATCATTCTTATAAATTCATATTTTCAATACTTGTCCATTAGAATATACTGGTACATGATATCCAGTAAAAATTTGAGACAGCTTATTTTCAAAAAAATCACTTTGCTCTTTCTCTAGATTTCTTTCAATTAAAAACAACAAGATAACATTGATGCAAAATTTCATTATGTTTTCTTTAAATAAAAATCTCTTCAGAGCTCTCAAATTAATATTTAGAAGCTATTTAGAAATGTTTGTATTTCACATGGAGGCAATATTATAACAAATATTATTAGTTTTGACCCTTTCTCTCCTGCAGACTCTCACAAGTAAGTGTCCAGGTGGCCACACAAAATTTGCACAGAACCTCTCTTGGGAAGGTGTCCAGAATCTCCACATCTTTTTCATGTTTTTCATCCATTAGTGGTTGCAGATAATCACTGAACCTGAAATGTGTAGTTTGAAAAATATGGCATTAGTGCATAATTGACAGCTATTTATAGCTTTATATTAGGCCTCATGTTTTAAGTTATATAACATTTATTAAATTTGTATCCATGATGTAAAATTATTTTTTGGAATTATAATATACAATTAAGTAAATTCACTATTTTTTAATACTAATTTTTGTAGATTTTATCATTGCTACAAGCAACAAATTTGAAAACCCACAAAATAATGCTCAATATGTGATGAGCACATGACCTGTCAATTCCAAATCTACAAATTTAATATGTAAGTATTACTGGATATGCAAATAATTTTCTTGTATTAATAGACATACAAATCAGTTTTGAAGAAAATATGACACCCATGAAAATAAATGAACTTAACTTGAACTTAAACATTTATTTATCTTTTTGCAACAATGATGAAAAACATAACATCAACAACTTTGTCAACGATATTCACTAATTTTGGACAATTCTTCAACAACCATGACTGATGCCTATCTTGACTTAATGACTCACCATATCTTGTTTATTTTCAAAACATAAGATGGACTGGAAGACAGATGGACTGAGTTGAGAGAATTATTAACAAATATAAAATATATAGACAGAGGGATTGATAGAAAGGTGGAGAATAAATTGGAAATCTTACAGAAAAATGGTGATATTAATTAAGTTTACTTGACACACTATTAGGTATATGGACTGATGGTCACATGACTGAACCGGATATGTTACTGAGTAGCAATTATAGTAATAAAGAACAAATCTATATTTAAGCATTTATTAAATATCAATACATATACATGTATCACTCTGGCATTTACCTTGGGTTTTGCCATTCACTGCACTAATGGTGAGACTGATTGCCTTAATATTTAGGTGCAGCTGCTATCCCAAGATATGAGACAGAATTGTCAGTATGACAGAATAACAGAACTGTCACAACTAAGATAATCGTTGTTATGATATGGGTATGAGGAAAAACATCTGCAACAATGAAGTGAACTGAAGTCAGAGTATGTGTGTGTGTTTAAAACTATAGAATATACAGTAACCGTTGGTGCAGAAGTTTTAGTTAGTGCTGCGTTTCCTCTTGGGGCTAAATGGTCCTTTCCTGGAATGACAAGGCCTATTACAAGTGACAGAACTGTTCTGTAGTAGGCATGGCAATCATATAGACATTTTTCTATTTTTAGCAACTGCATCTATATTTAAGAGCAGATTGGTATCATATGAAAAAAATTAAAAGGACTTTATGACAGGATCCTTTCTATCAAGTCTGCTCATATTTTGTTCATCAAAAAATAAGAAATTTAAAAGTCATTATATTGTTAGTAATGGTCGCCATATGTGAAGGTGGATCAGCACCATAAAGGTCTTAAGTCCAGGTTGCTTTCAGTCACCTTTGATCAAATTCTGTGAAGCAGTTTTGGAGAAAATGTCATTTAAAGTGTTTAAAAATTTTGAAGTACTCTTGGTTATAACTGAAGGTGGATTGGTATCATTTTGTAAAATGTGAAAGAGATTTAATGCCACGATGATCTATGCCAAATCTGATTCAAATTGGTACAGTGGTTGTTCAGAAGTTTAAAAAAAGTAATTTGTTGATGGCTACATGAATAATAATAATAATAATGATAATGATAATGATGACAACTCAATTTAAAGAGGATGTCTCAATTTGCTGCATGGATGGAGCTAATCCTTCTTGTGGCCCTCTGCATATTTATATACAAAGTACATGTACATTTTCACACAATAATATTTTAAAAAATCTAATATAATATGGACATCATAATAAATAGAAAAGTTTGGAAAAACATGTACCAGCTAGGTATGATGTGTACATACAATAGAAAAATAGTGAGACAACAAAGAGGAAGGTTGGAGAATTTATACTTTAAGTTGTAATGTATTTATCAAATTGAACAGGTTCCACTTTTCATCCACTCAATTAGGTTATAATTAAATGCATCTTATATTTGTACTTTCTTTAATATTGCTTGGGATTCTGCTCCAAATTAGTGACCCTGAATGTTTATAACATTTCTTTAAGAGTTCTTTATCTGGTTTTGGGATGGTTGATTGGTTGTTGTGGGGTTTAACGCCATTTTTCAGC
>QKMX01092176.1:0-10601 GCA_003401595.1 Venustaconcha ellipsiformis | reverse complement strand
AAAAATATGAACCTGCACGCACTGAAGGAAAACAATACCGACTATGTGATAAACATAAAATATCAAATGTAGTAAATTACGTTACTTCTTGACTACTTACGCGATTACATAAACGTTAGGAAAATAAGTCATTCTACTTCCCGAATCCAGTCCTCGCAGACGAAGTTCATCTTTCTGTCAATAATATGTAGGGAAAACTGTAAATTACTAATAGGGAAAAGGAATGTTAGGAATCTTAAGTAAAATCTTAAAATCGGCGAATATAGGATAACCCATATGAAAGAAACCTATGCTCCTATCTGCGATCAGCACAACCGGAGGCGACGTGGCTTACGTATGGAAAGAATAAATGATGGAACCTTCTAATCACATACAAGTTCCGGAAGATTCCAGCGAAGAATGTGCTGGGTGCTCGTCCTGTGGTTGTACTGGTGTCAGTTGAGTATAGTTTTACTCAGCTTATAATAATCCAGATATTGTCGCTGTGGAGTCACATCTAAGAAGTTAAACTCTAGCAGGTAGACGTCACAAGCAATTGGATGGCCAAGACAATATCTTTGATCGATATATGGGTTTAAAAATTTTATTTTATCTCATGAGCATATATATTCACCAAGCGACGCAGTTCTAATGATATGTCAGAGGATGCCGTCCAGTCACGATGAGACGATCTTGGAAAGGGTATATGAAATGAATGTGTAATGACTTTTCAAGGTTTAACATTGAGAAAGGGGAGCCTTTGATCTCCACAAGCTGATCTGAACTAATCAGATAAATTCTGAGCAAAATTAAAAAGGTCCTGATTACTTACCTCTTGGGCATCCCAATAGCAATACATTATCAATAGACAAGAGAATCTTGCGACGTTTTGAATGTCCACTAAGAGCATCCAATTCCTCGCAACAAAACCTTGTTTGGTCATAAGGATGACCTAGCCATCTAATCAAAATCAAAGCTAGGCTCGGTCAACATACAGGGTATGTAGTTCATAGGCCCTGCAAACTGAAGCAAACGCTATAATAACAGGTTTGTATGAAAGTATCCTAGACGAGGTCCTAGCTAAACGGTTGAATTAGTTTGAACTTAGCCAAGTCAGAAACCAGGAAAAGATTCCGCTTAGGAAGACAATGTAAGCGATTTAGGTCTTATGAAGTAAAAGTTGGAAAACAGTCATGTAGGTCTTTATTATGACAAAAGTCCTTCCGACCACAGGACGTGCCCTATTCTTAATAATAAACAAAGCCAAGGTATTCTACCCGAACAGGCAAATACAAAGTTCAGATCCTTACGGAGATAGAGGCACTGAAGGGGGCGAAGTTATGACATTGTGCATGCCACTGAAATCACGCCACTTCTCTTCGCAAGCATTTGAAATGGTGTAAATTTTAGTTTATTCCAAGATTGCAAGGTATAACTATTTTTACTGTAAGGATCTCTGGATAGATAATAAGTGTGAAAAAGAAGATGGTCGAGGTTAGGATAAAACACGGGGTTTCGAGATCGTTTAAGAAGATTCGGCCCGAACTGGATCTTCCGAAAAAGGTCTATTACTAGATCGAGAAGATTGTTGATCCAGGATTGGTTCCAGCTGTGAGAGGCAATCATGAGCATTTTGCACTTCTGTCCCCGTATTTCTGAATCTTCATAGGAACTAAGAATTGTTGAAAGCGACATGCAAAGGAACACAGACCCTCCCAACTGAGACAAAAAGCTTCAACACTTGCGGTGTCCGGTACTGGGAGAAGAAGGTGGACAGTTATGATTACAGCTGGTTGTAAATAAAACGCTCATGGGACACCCCTGTATCTGGAAAGTCAGATGAAAGACCAATGAATGGAGGTGACCATATGCAAAATATGTTCCCTCCTTGACAGAGAATCAGCCAAAACTGTTTAGTTCAAATCAGAGTTTCAGTCTAACGCTGAAACGTTTACAATTGCTCATATGCTATGGAAAGAGCTGCAAGACTAAATCAATCAATATGATAAGGTAAAGAATGTTGTGTAACAAAAAACATCGTTTGCGTTGCTAAGAAAATAGAGATTACGGAAGGAGGTATAATAAGTGAGATGTATTCATTAGACACACTTGAAACAATAATAGTGACCAAGAATAGCAAACGCACGAAAAGGATATTAGGATAATAAAAATGACTGTGCTGATTGCCACTATTGTATGGACACGCATGTCAAGCTTAAATGCTTTAAAATATAGGAAAACGATGAAAAAGAGTCCGCAGAAGATGTTACAGAGAACGATATTATGATAACGTAGAAATAATATTTCAGCTGATGGAATTTCTGATTCCAGAGCATCCTTAAACAGACGCAGAAAGCCAAAAACTAAACCTGAAGTAAAAACGCCATCTCCAGATCCTATTCAACCAGAACTCATAAGCTGGAGCAGAGATTACTCAGCCAGAGCAACCGTAACAAGTTGAAATTTTAGAGGTTTTGAAAACGACAGTGACATTTTTACAGCTGATCTTGAGTACGTGGTTAAATTAACATTACAAAGTAATATAACTCTTGGGGTGCTTGGAGATAAAATCAGCATTCGTGAGCTAATCTGAAGCAGATAAAGTGACGAACTGAAACAGTTTTTCAGAGACTACTAATTAATATTTCGCTACACAAGAAAAGTAAGATAACTGTCTCAAATATTTTTTAATTAAAACAGTCAAATGACACTATTTACGACTCCACAAGTAAAATCTACGAAAGGCATTTACAATATATGAGACCTTCAGATGTCACGTGTCAAGATAATATGAGCCTACATATACAGTTGTGTTTCTTAGCCCACATATTGATAGTTGGATTTGTTTTGCAAGTGCGCATTAAGAGTCAGAATGTTTTCCCATGAGTCTTACTTTCATGACCAAACAAGTGCAACGTAGGAGATGGAAGAAAACTTGACACCTCCATACAAAAGTAGTATACGACACGGTGTAGCTGAACATTCCTATAGTTCACTCGCATGACGCTAGTATCAACAAAACATACTTAATATAATGCAAAAATCATAGAGAATCATATTAGCAGCCACATCGAAAAAGAACAACTATGACAAACGAGTTTACTGCGTTAAACAGTCTTGCATATATTAAAAATACCTGCATTGTCTTTTCTGATATTCTTTTAGCGTTATGCACTGAATGTGTAGCTGGCGCAGGTGCCTTTATATATCATTGCAGTCTGGTACTGAGATCGTATAGCAGACTGCGTTTAGAAAAGTTGAACTTAGGCTTCAACTCAAAAAGGCTGTGTACAAGTACACCTTTATGGCGTGCACATCAGTCATAAATCAGAACAATACCAGTTTATGTGTTGGCCCATTCTGCATGGCTGATTTAGTTAAACACTTCAAACCCATAGATAACTTCATCGTAAAACTAAGCCCCATATAAAATACAAAAAATGAGAAAATATATTCAAAGCAATAGCTTTCAGAACAAAAGCTTTGCCAATGAAGTAGACTACGGTGAAAACAAATTTCCTGAATTAGATTGTGGCACGTCTATATATGTCATGACCAAATCGTACAAATATCGTATTCAGACAAACTTATTGTATTCTTCTCTTAGTAAGCTACTAAACCTCTCTTGCAATTATAAATTCCTTGTGAAAATCATAGTGATGCAGGTGTTCCTTTAACGTGTGATAAATCTTATTTTGAGAGCGTTCTTGACAATGTTGAAAGCACTATTTAAACGATCAAAGTTACCGTATCATATAGCCAATGTCTTCTATGGGAACTTTTACTTTATTATTGTATGTGCGGTCGTACTCTAACATTATTCGCAATTTTGATAAAAAGCTCTTAATTAATTGTTCCTAGCCTGTCTTGTGAGTACTATATGTTTTTTAAAATTTCAAGGCAAGAAGGAGACAAGCTTTTCTTCCAAGTACGGCTTGGTAGTGTTACCTATCGTCACAGATACAAAGTCAGGTTGGTTTTGGACGCTTTTCATAACGTAGCCATATTTGTAATGCAGACACTTCTTCACAAAACATGATCCATTTTGCTTCGGTAGATTCACCAAGGTTAATCAAATCTCGATTTTGAAATGTTTCATCATATTCTGAATTAGATCAAAGTTACATTGTGTATACAAGGATACCCTATGATGCTATGACTGAGAATTCAGAACCGGATATTACTAGAGGCAAATAATAATCAGGCAACATGCTGACATCGGTGTCAAGTGACACTTAAAATCCAGAAACAAACATTTATTGCTGACGACAATATAATCATTTGGACTCTATCTGAAGCAGTCTATATTTATATGTAGATTGTCGTTTCCAGTAACCTTTTAGCCAGTAATGACCCCAAATATATTCTGATCACTGGCTCAAAAAATGTTTTCCAAAGAAAAGGCAATAAGGTTACTGCTTACATAGCTTTTTCCTGCCTACGTCTTCTGGCGATGAAAATGGACAAACACCATGAACTGAGACCATATCCGATCCACTTATCTTTTTGTTGCCTTAAATAAATAAATTTCCTGCGATTTCTATTTCAACATATGCGCTTTCAAAACGTTTTAGAAGATAGTGTCCAGATCAATTGTTTATACTGTATAATATATTAAATTAGATAGAATTTTTGTGTAATATCAGTATATAACCTGTTAGGATCTGTCGCCATCACCATTATTGGTTCCTAAAAACTTTATATACTCTATCAACATCATGTATGATCTCCTATCATGTCTGTGTGACATCATTGTATAATCAGTACCATTGGGTATCATCATCCTTCATTTTGATTTGTGAAAATTATAGGCAACTGAAAATGGTAGTAGTGTATCATGGGAGGCTTTAGTGTAACAAGGACTCGCCATAAGTGTTTTTTTCCGGAAAGCTGTGCAAACACATTTCTTTTTCAGAATATATTTGAGCTGATAGTGGCACTCGCTGCTCATGATTAAGATGAAGATTATCTGCTCAAGTTTGATTATATAGGCAAAAGCGAAGACAGAGTTTGGAAATATCTGAATTTACTAGGCTCATGAACCAGTAGGCAGACAAAATTGTCGCCCGTGTATAGCTTAAGAAAGTTAAAAGACGTTGTTTTTTTTTCCACACCAGAATGGGTCGGATTTGAGAAGCAATCGACGGATTCTTACCATATTTTTACCTGAATGTCACTAGTTGACAAATAGCTAACTGTAACATCCATGATCAATAATCGTGTCAGATAATAAAAGTATGGTTACATTTTGCCATAAATGCCATGGTCGTTGTGATATCCTTTACAAAACATCAATTCTTTAAATAATATCTATGAACTTGATTAATTGAAAATGAACTTTAGTGACCGTAGGACGAGTTTATGAAATTGCAATGCGAGTTTGAGACATCCTTTTTGTTAGCTGGAGAAAGTTAGATGCTAAAATATTATTATGTGTACACAATAAATTCAAGTAAGGAACATGCTGTATTTATATTGACAACAACACACACACACGTGCCAAATTGCTGAATACCCTTATATGAAATGCTAAAGTCATTTAAGATTTAGACGAGTTCAGTGAACGCAATTTTAAAAATATTTCAATATTTGTAATTTAGATTCGCGATAGAATTATTAATCAGTTCCTTCTCTTGTGCAAATAATATTGATCACTCCAGGATATCCTCTCATAATTTACCTTCTCCTAGTCGTCCTCTCCATCTTTTTCAACGATTAATCTATCTCAGCAAAAGATTTATTGAGCTCGTACTACGACCTTTCCAGTTCATCATACTATCTCTCCGGTTCATGATTTGTCCAGCTAACCATGCAATCTCTCCAGCTCCCCCTACGATCTAACTCACTATACAATTCTTCCAGCTCTCCTTACGATCTATCTCACCATACAATTCTTCCAGCTCGCTCTACGATCTAACTCACCATACAATTCTTCCAGCTCGCCCTACGATCTAACTTACCATACAACTCTTCCTTCTCGCCCTACAATCTAACTCACCATACAATGCTTCCAGCTCGCCCTACGATCTAACTCAACATACAATTCTTCCAGCTCTCCTTACGATCTATCCAGATCATACATTTTTATTGATCTGACAGTTCATAATTAACTTTGGGACATTGATGTTATACATATACCAACTTAAATTTCAGTAATGGTGTCCGAAGTCGAAACTTTAAAATTTAGTCTCATCATTTTACGTACAATTACTCACTGAAATGGTATTTGACTTGTGATGTCCATTATGACGAGAATGCGTAAGTTCATTAACCATTCGTTCTTATAGAATTTGATGGACAAAATTAGAAATATTTTAGTGAAATGATCATTAAAGGGGACACTATCTGAAGAGGTATGTAATAACTACTTGGTTGGACATTTTAAGACCGTGAAATGTAATGCATGCATGATGTGTAGTTGATTAGGCAAATGTTTGTAATTAAACTTGCGGATTTTTTTATCTTTGTACATTAAAATGAAGTTATAGAATCCTGAAACTATTCTTATTTCCATGAAAGTCTCAGAACTCTGTTTGACTTGATACAAAATGACTGAATACACGTTATTTTTCTTGAAAAGTTTTATAAAGACATAGTTAGGTAAACGGTGTGCTGAATCTTGAAAAAAGTACATGAAAGAGTTACCTATATTGCCCATTGTCTTAAATGTTATTCGCAGCGAAACGTTTACAAAAATTGTATACAAACTGTTTAACACTAAATGTATTCAGACAAGACTCCAAAATTCAGCCATGTCCTTGCACAGATACTGACAGATACTTAATTATCCTTTGCGGAATTATGTCCCTTTGACACAAGTCTGCTTTTCCCTATGTAGCAAACGCGGGAAATTTATGTAAGCGTGCCAAGGCAACGTTCATTTTGTGCTGCTATAAACAGGGCCAGAATTTCATTACTAAAAGTGATTGAAGTTCTTAATAGATAACAGTATTAGATAACAGTAAGAAAATAGAATATACGTATATATGGTCCAAATTTGAAATATCCTGAATGTTTGGTTTTATTTAACATATATGGCAAAATACCACTAGAAGATTTGTATTGACTTATTTTAAATGTTTCAAACCTGGAAACGACGCTGATACTGATAGATGGATTTAGGTACCAATTCGTAAAATAAAGACATGAGTTTAAACAATTGTGAATAAACATGCAATGACTTATTTCTTTTTTATCAATGTCAGACACTTAAACATTTTAATGACTTTATAACAGTTAATATGTTTGGTCCCTGTGATGTATCGCTATATGCGTATCAATAAGGTCAGGCTATTTCTTTCTTGCTTCCTGATATACAACTAAGATTTTGCATTAAACTATTTACTTACTTGTATCTGCATAAACGCTTATAATTGTTCGTGTAAATAAATTATTAAAAGTATGTTTAGCAGACGAGTACCAAGAAAAGGACGTTTTTAGTGGACATTGCTATAACCGCCTTTAACATCCAGATAGGAAACTTAACTTGTGCCATTATAAAAATATCCTCGCACACAAATTAATAATTCTGTACACTATAGAATAAATAAAATCTCTGTACTTTCTTTAGTTGGATACATTAGAAAAATACAATATAAATTTATTTATCTCTCTATTTTTATTTGACAAATATATGCATAAATGTATTTAAGAAATTCTTAAAGTAGCAAATAAGATAAAAAGATAAGAATTCTTTATTTCATAATACATGGTCCATACATCTAAAAAATAATACTTAAAGTCTCGTGTTTCTGCACTGTTACTAATAATAATACCTTTTATATGTGCAAGAACATGTTTTTCGTCAAACTAAAGTTAATGAATAGTGGTTTCAAAACAAATTTGCAAAGAAATAGTTGATACATGGACACTACCATACATTTTACTTGAAGGGGGATACATTGCTGCTTGATTATATTTTACAATTTAAATCATTCTTGTGGAGTAGGTAGCCTGAAGTAGTTTCATCGGCACTAGAAACATTAAAATAGTATTTATGGTTGTAAGAAGAGCTTATATCGAACAGAGACTAATCTTGCATTGTTTAATCAAACGTTCTCGGAATTACCATCATTTTTGACATACAATATAGAATCAGTGGCTATATAAAAAGGTAAATATCTGATATACTTACATGTAATGTATGAATGTTACATATATTCTGCAAATCTTCAGCAAGCAATATCTAAATAAATATTTCCTGTCAGATAACTATTATCCAGTTTAATGTACTTTATATCAATGCATTTAACTGGATTTTCTGTACATAATTGTTAACAAAATAATTAAAGCTTATCTTATAATAATAGCACAAAAGACATAAATGAAGCGTATTACAACACATACAAATATTATTCCACTAATTTAAAAAGTAAATATCGTTTATGAAATCAAATAATTTTGTAATGTTTTGTCTTCCAAATCGATTACAAAAACAACTTTATATTGGAGACTAGACCGTTTCAACCTGATAAATATATAGACTTATACAGATATACAATAATTAGTTCTTTAGTTTTTGATCCTCGTTTTGATATAAGATAAAATGATGACTCTTTTGTAAAATTGTTGTAAGCCTATTCTCATTGGAACCGTGTAAAAAAAATGTTATAATTCTTCTAAAGTTAAATATAAATTTCTGGGCAGTAGTAAAGATACACAAAAGAACCCATAATGTCCATACAAATAGTGAATGTCATGAATGTTTGGAAATTATTGACGGCGTTTTGGATGGCTTTGAATTTGTTCTCAGTACGTTTAGTACACCATGGTTTCGAGCGAGCTCGAGGGCGTGCGTGTCTTTGTTAGTCTGAGGATTTACTGCAGATAGATTGATACACATATGCCTTATCCGACTGAATATTGTAAGTACTATAAAGCCAAGAGATAACATGAGTGAATCTTTTGGCCTTGACTCATTAATCTGTCAACTCTTAGAGTATGCATAAACAAAACTCACTGGATTGTAAACTCTAACTGATGATATGCATTTATTGTACTTTCAATATAATCGCATGTGGCATCCTGACATTTATTGGGAACTCATAAATAAGCTTCCAGTTAAATTATTTTTCTAAAATGAAAATAAAAGTGAACATATTTCATACAAATCCTATGAAAAGTCTGAAGCAAGTTAAATTATACACAAATAAAACTATCCTTAGACTATTTACAAAAATGCCAACGTTTTATTTAAGACGCCCTTGAGTATTATTATAACACTAAGAATTGTTACTTTGCTAAAATAGCAACACGCTGTACAGTGGCTACATTTGTAGCACAGTATTGGCTGTCAAACACTCCTAGAAGTTATAAAAAAAGCACTTGAATAGAGACACACAAATTCTATATCAATGAAACTTAAAACACGGGAAGAAGCAAGAAAAATGCAAACCAACCGAATATAGAATCAGTAAGACAATATTCAATCCTACATTCAAATTATATACTATAATTTTACAGAGGGATTCGTGGCTGTTATTTAGAAAAATAATAGCTGAAACATTAATGCAAAACATGTCACACGCTACAAAAATTGCATCTATAAAGCTTTATAAATTTAAGGTCTAGAAAGAACCATTAAAAGTCTAATTCACTCCATTATTCGTTGTTTGGTTCTAATTCAAGGACAGTTTCGCTAACCTGGTTTCAGTACAAATGTCCTATCACTTATCTCACTGATGCGCCTTTTGCAAATGGTTGTACTTTATTAGTTGTTCTGAATGCATACAAAACCATTGACAATACAGTAGCAGGGACATCGATCAATAAATGTAGATATGATAGGCATGATAAGAAAAACACTTTAACTATAAAACGTCGACTTTTGTATCACATAATTCAGCTCCATTATCCTCAGCCGCTTGTGTTTTGAATGTAACCTAACAGCAGCTGATACTTATAATAAACTTATTTTGATAAATGATACAATTTCCCTCAATAAAATAATAATTCTAAACTAAACATTTAACATCAGATCGTTACGATGAAATTCCAGGCTTGAAACTTTCTTCAAGAGTCAAATATGGATACACAATGAAATGCATTCCATCTGTCAGTCATTTATTCATCAGAATAAATCATTGATTTTCCAATTGAGTAGACCATGCCTTCTTCAGTATATTGGTACCAGATGTCCAGTGCACCATGTTAGTATCATACTTCATATCATAGTGATACATTATCTTTACTCGCTAGTGTATTCAAACTTTAAATCTCTGTCTTTAACTAAAAGCAGAGCGAAATATAATTTACATTTGGAAAATGATTGTTACTAATTAACGTTTTTGGCTTTTCCGCTTCAGATCCTCAATGTTAGTATCAAGACCTATATTGGAAACGACGAAATCTTCATCAGCCAGATGATATCGCAATACGCTGTTGCTTAGGTTTCTTCGAATGCCCTCGAAGTGAAATTCGTTTTGCTTGGTAATGGCTTCCTGTGAACATGGCATCGGTATTTCATTCTTGAACACAAAAGCTCAATGAATCAATTGCACCTACTTATAGAGTTTTTGAAACATAACCTTAAAACACTGAAAATGTATATTAATAGGAAAATAGTTATCATAACTATGTGTAATACGTATTGGTAGATAAATAAATAAATAACTCAATATATA
>QKMX01092166.1:0-14583 GCA_003401595.1 Venustaconcha ellipsiformis | reverse complement strand
CATCTCTATATACATGTACATTAATTATTGCATAGATAAAATGAAAATGGTAGAGATATGTTTGTCAATGCCAAGGAGGCTTGAAGATTGGATTATGTAATAATTATATAGTTCATCTGAGCGAGTGAACAAGTGTGTATGTGTATGCGTGCTTGCGCGTGTGAAAGTTTACGTGTATTAGTATGTGTTCGAGACAGAGAGAAAATATTACTGAATTGGAGCATAATTAATTGCACATTTTTGATGCATTCTGGTCACTCGTATTTACCTTCATGAGCATATGAAATAATATCTATACTCCATATGATACACGTATGCGTGCATTTGGCCTTAACATTTTGAAAACAAATAGTGAATAGACGAAGAGACGGTAGCACTGAGCGGCATTTTAGGAAAGGAAGAAAGAAAACCTTGAAAGATACGTTATCTACCTTAGCTGCTTGCACCCATAGCATGTGCACACAAGCCTAAACTTTTGCCCATCGCAATAGCCACCTCGACATTTCACATCTTCTCTGCAATGTCTGTCACATTCATATGCATCAAAAGGACAACCAAACCCGGCGTCTACGGCTGGAACGTCTAGATATAGAACACAATAATAACTAAAACGTCTCATCAATGACACCGAGAACACTTATAATGGGTCGGTGACCTAATCCCTTAGAGATCATTCAGGAAAGCTCTTCCGTCAATTGGGTAATGGCATTTTAAATATTGTAGGTAAATGTAATTGAAAAGCACTTATTAATATCAATAAGCCCCGAAATGGTCACAGTGTGAAACGAGTTGGTACTACCTTTCCACCTACCCCCACACAGCTTAGGTGTTGCCTATGCTACAGATTATTTAATCCTCAGTCGTTGTAGAATATTGTCCTTTTAAGAGTATATATGCCAAAATGTTATGTTTCTATGTGAATAAAATACATGCATGCATTTTCTACCAACTTTAAAACCATCAACATAAAAATGGAATCTAGTATATAAACTCTCAAAGAGATTCCCAATAATAGTATGATATGATACAAGTATATTTCATGATTTAATTGTTTTCATCCCGTTCAGTTGTTTGATGTGATATTTTGAAATGTAATAATGTAGTTTATATCGAATTGTCATAATGTTTATATCTTCTAGCATAAGTGTTTAACTAGTTCAGCATCTTACCGTTTTTTAATTATTTCATTTCTGTATTGTGTTTTATCGTCCTATCCCCAATTTTAATTCCAATAATTTATTTTGTGAGTATTGTTGGCATATCAATGTCCTTTATATAGAGATTGCATATAGAAACGTTGACACAAAATGGTTTAGAATGTACAAAGAATTAACAATCACATATATGCATACAATAGCTTTCTTTCAACCATCCGTACGTCTTATTTTTCACTTCTACATAATTACGCTGCCTACAATCTACGCCTTGAGAACAAATTTGCTCCAAAGACTTTTATCAACCATTTATTTATTAGTTAGCATGAATATTGCTTTTTTATTTTCCTGCATATGCTTTTTTCATTTAGATTAGAATCAATCTCGACAACGAGACTATCGTGTCATAGGAAAGATTTAACACAGCTAAGAAACTGTTAAAAGTAATTACAACCGATTGATGTCATTCATTGATTTTTACGTTATTATAAAGTAGAATCAAAGAACACTTTGTTAGTATGCGATACATATAAACAAACGTGTAATGTACTTTTCGCGGTCACTAATACATTGGTGCAAATGTGGAAATATATACTTTGTTTGCTTGATCTTCAAGTTAGTGTTGCATTTTGATGATTTGATGATTATTTTGTCACTTAAAATATTGGAGCAAACATTTTGTTATCCAGTTTTAAAAGCTGAGTTAATATGCTGATTCTAGAAATTGTCTGTAGCAATTCCAACTGTATTAATTAACTTATTATTAAATCGAAAAGCCCAAAACGCCAAAAACTGCCTTTGTACTTGTCATAACAACGACGTCGAAGAAAAAGCAAAGTCAAAACGCAATAAAAACAAAACATATTTAGGATGTAAGGAATCATTATTTTGATTCAGGAATGATAGTAATGCTGTACAAGTAAATCTGAGTATCGATGTCAGACGACATTAAAGAAAGCAGGTAATTGCTGGGAGCATTCATGACCTTGAGATTTTGTTTTGTTGTTTTACTGTATACAATGAATACCAAACTATTGCTTTATATACTTGTTTTGCATAAATAACATCTAAATTTAAAGCTTTGTATATATCATATGTATGTACCTAATCTTTCGATTTAATCAAATTTTTAAACATTTGCTCCTCCACCATCATTTACAAAAAGGCAGAATATTTGTTTCTACAAATTGACTGGTATAGAACAATGTACTAGAATTATTTTGTCCAAACTTACGAGAAAGCCAACCGTATATTAATTTACATATTTCACATAACCTTCTTCATTATTGACCATGTGGTGTACAAAAAATAAACCGCATCTAATCAGACGAACACCATACATATATAAGTACATTTGGTAGAAATATTTATCTAGGATGACTTAAGAAGGACTACTATAGGCAGTGGTACTCTTTAACTCAGTCTCCTTTATGTTTAAAATGTCACCTGAAATAGCTGAAACCAATGATCGGGCTATGATACTTTGAAAGAAAAATATATATTCATTATTATGCTTTGGGTTAATCACAATAAGTTAAGAAAATATTAACTTTACATCATTTTTTAACAAGATAACCCTAGCACATGTTGTTTAACTAGCTCCTGCGGGCACGTTAGTTGGAAAATTTGCTTGCGTGCTAATAGTGTAGTGGTTTGAGATGTTGGTTCATATACATTATCTATGAGGTGGTGGGGTACGGCATATTGTTTCATGACCTATAGTAACATCGATCTCAAAGATCCAAAACAAAACATAAAGAATGACTAGAGAGCCTTTCTGTTTGCCAATAATCTTGTGGGTCAAATGGTTGTTCCACAAGAAATACATCTTATTTCTGGGGGTCTGGAGTCCCGTCTACGTAGCACATGCATCGATTGAAAACTGAAGCGTCGCGTTTAAAGGTCTAAAACGAAAAGAAAAACTAGAGCAGAATAGCATAGATGTTATTATTAGAAAGATGTTAATACGTAAGGGCTAGACCCTTGTCCTCTGAATTAAGAAATAAAATTTTAAAAAACTTACTTAGTGTTGTCAACAGCAGAACTACGATCAGCAGCAAGATGATCTTCATGGATTTTTTCAGTGGCGCTAACGTGATTTCATTAATACTGAACCACACATCACACTGCATTATGAGACTCAGTCTATATATAGCCATTTTTCACTTCAATGACGTGACTTTTGTCAACGCTAAACATATACGATAGATTTATCACTAACCAAAATGATATTACGTTGTTACAAAAAATGTAGGGCGGTTGAAAACGAGTTATAATCATCAACATGATTTGGGTAAACAACAAGCGCACAACATAACATTTATGGTTATTTCGTTGTTTGTACAGTTACGACGTGCTATTATGCATCGATGTTGATACATGGAACAACATATACAGAGCTATGGCTTTACTTATGGTAGGGTTTGTTTGATTTCAGAACACACCATTCGTACCCAACCCGTTTGTAAATTCGGATATGAGTGGTAGCATATTATAATTTAAAAGTTAAATACCGTTAGATATTAGACCTTAGCGAAAGATAAATTGTTGTGACCTACCTAATATAATTATCAGTGGGGTTATGAAAGAATTGGTAGTATAAAACAGTAACCCGGAATATAAAATATCACTTTGAATGTATTACAAATGTGGAGATTTTTGGATAGTGGTTTTAATTTAATCAGATAAGGTTTGAGTGGAATTCTATTTTATTTTAAGTATGGACATTACCACCTGCATTCAATTTCGAAAGAGGTTTTGGAGTCACAGGCTTTAAACCGAATTACTGAAGAATGCATTTGTTGTAATAAATGACTTTAGCATAGAGTATCTCACATTGATGTCCTGTCAAATGCTCCAAAGCCAAGTCGATATAAAACGATCGAGCACATTCGAAAAGAAATACAAATTGGAGTCTGAAAGGCAGATATGTAATTTAATTATTGAAATTTGTATATGATTACTGGTTGCAAAAATAATGGCGAGGTTCCCTGCATTATGGGTTTGAGCAGATGCCACCGTTTACAAGAAGACGGAGCAGCGTTTAAATAGGAAAATCAGGTCAAGGCTAAAGCAAGGATAACATGCAGACAATTCTAGCAACAAACAAACAGTTATTTAAAACGTTAAGAGTTTCATGACTGAAATGACAAGTTAAAAATGTTCAGGAACATATTGCTGATTATTATAATAATGCGCTCTGTTCACAAAAATAAGCAGTTAATCGAACTGGTATAATAGTGCATGAATGAAATTCATTAAAAAAAGTTGGCCTTTGAAGTTTTCTTTTATACCCGACTTGATCACTGGAAAGAAATAATAAACAATTAGAAAGTCATTATAAGTTGAATAGGTTATATTGTTTTAAGAGCAATATTTTTTCAGTTTTTTTTAAAAAAAATAAATATTTTCTGCACTTAATTACATTTGTGCAGTCTTTGTTTGATTTTATCATGGGTGGAGAGCGATCGTAAACTTTCTTCGTTATCTTCAATTTAGTTTGCTTCAAATCAAATAATTATAGTAAACACGTTCGTCACCTTTATATAAACGTTATAATCACTGCTCATATCTTCCCGTCATAGTGGTTTCCATTAAACTGGTTTATGACGTAACACATTTCTTTGCGAATTCTTTCTTTTCTGGTTTCTAAAATATCGTTGAAGTCTATTTAGTTAATCACTGTTTTAATCCAACACATTCTATATTTGTATTGTATTACTTAATTTGGTACGATGCTAATGTTTTCACAGGCAAAGGAACTATGTCGATCAAACTACACGTAAGCTTAAATACTGCTTTCAGTATGCATGAACTATGATTTATTTTTATAATTGTTAGATGCGTTTCCGTCTGCACTATTTGTATAAACGTAGACTCAAGCAAATTTACATTATAGCAAAAGCAAAGTCGATTGACATGGTGCGATAGATGCATGTAAATACATTTCTGAGTTTCCTGGATTTCATGTCCATCGATAATCAGGACGAGTACTCGATCTTAAGTTGCGCTAGCTTCCGAGGGAGTCTACACGTACCGTTTATTTCCATAAAAAATTGATTTATTAGGTTCTTTATTTAACACGTATTAGTGTCAAACATAACAGCTCCTTCTTGTGCCTCGTTCTCTTCCGATTCGTATAGGCAGCCCAATAAATATTACTGGTGTTTCAGGTTATGCATCAGTTATATTGCGTGATTCAATTTTGCCTGTGGTGGAGTGTAGTTGTAATATACGTGACTTTTGTCGTCGTTGTGATTTATATATATAATAAATAATTTATTTCCAACACGTAAACACAGTCTGTTTGCATTTAAAATGATATATCTTCTTAGTAGAGAACAGTATTAGCGATTGAAACGTACAAAGGAAAACTACAGTTCACACGAAGAAAAAATTATCCTATCAATTGTAGGAAGAATTTAGGAAATGATCTCATAATGACATTTGTTTACATTTGTCATTTGAATCCCATCCAAGAGCTTCAGGTACGTACTCCAAACCAAATCAATCAAGACGAGCCTTCTGCAGATTGTCACATCAGATAGAACAGCATAGCTCTCCCTTTCTCTGCAAGGTAAATCTTGACTTGTGTTTGCAATTTTGATTCTCTAAACCGGGCGTATCAAACTCAACCCCCCCCCCGAGGGCCGCATGAAGGATGTTTTGAATGCCCAAGGGTCGCACTACACATGCACACGTCATTATTTAAAAATGATCATCTAGTAAAATATGAAACATTTAATGCTTTAATGTTTAAAGTTTAAACATATGCTTTTGCTTAAAGCTAAAGTATCGAAATGAACAATGATCAGTACTTCAAAATATATGCGAACAGTGTAAGTTTATTCTAGCCAATCATCTCGCAACGTTTCGCCTCAGTTGGCACATTTATATTTCCTTTGATATCCTGAGATGATGAACATTTCGGTGTTGCGCTACAGTTACCTGTTCCTCCAGTAAAATGAGTTTAACTCTGAAAGACTTAACACCATCTTACCTCTGTCATCGACTGTTTTTGCCCAGAAGTTCAAATTCAGGGTATTCAGTTGATCACACAGATCTGTTAAAAATGCGATATTACAAATAAAGTTTGAGTCACAGAAATGAGAAACGTCCTTGTTTTCATTTTCATGAAGGTTTCTATCTACTTTTTAAGTTAATAATATTAAACGAGTTTAAACATTTTTATGACTCAGCCACTTAACTTCAGTGTGATACAGAAGTCAGCCATTTTCACATTGAATACTTTCTAGGAAAGATTTCAACTGTCTGTGATTTCCTTATGGTGAACGAATGGAGTTGACAGTCTTCACATTAATGTCTCAAAATTCTTTCATCGGTCGATGTTTACCACTTACAGCTTCTTGGTGCAAAATAAACGTATGCTTGTCAAATTATTTCCTGGTGGTGTGTAGTTATTCAGTTCTGACTCCAGTAACCCAGCAACACCAATCTTTAAAAAGCACATTGCTGGTGCACCGTCCTTAGCCAAGGATACAATATTGTTCCATGGTAGTTCAGATTTATCTATGTTATCTTCCAGCCCTTGAAATAGGTCTCATCCCGTTGTGACGCCCTTCATTGGTACTGTCAAGCAACTCTTCCGTTAGGTTTAAATTGCCCACCCAACTTCTTATCAACACTGTACACTGTGCGGTATAAGACCCATCTGTACTCAAGGGCTAATGAGAATATGTCCAAGTCGTTTCACTTTTGAATCAATTGCTGCCTTACATTACTTACATTCGGCATAATTCTGCTTGCAACAGTGTTACTGGACAATCTTTTACCTTTAAATAGCCTTTTTATCATGACAAAATTTCGCTTGTTTTAAGAATCACTCTTTTACGATAGGGCCTTCTATAAATGACTGAGTATTTAGAAGTCGTGTCATTTAATAGAAAACAGCCTTTAACATCTTCCCTTGATTTATTAATGTTCGAGACTAGTGGGGTTGATTTGCTTGGCTATTCCTGGTTTCAAATTTTGGAACTTTTTCCTCTCTCATTTGTATAGTGATTAAATCATGCCTTTCGCTATGCACTGTATTGTGATTACGACTAACACTTTGATAATGCACTCAAATTTTCATCCAATCTTTGTTATCTCTCATGACACCTTGTGATGCCTATCAGTTTGCGGGCCGCAGGATACAGCTTGGCGGTAAAATGGTTACAAGTTCATATCTCATTATATATGGGCAACCTTTTAGACAAATAATATAATTTACATTCGGTTTACACCAAGACAAGGACAGTCCAGTCAAGGGATTGGATTATATGTCTCCCGGTTAGGCCTTGCCAAGTGGCGAAGCAAATAATGTAACTCGTGACTGGAATTTCTGTCTCTTTTAAAAACAACGACATATGTTATTCTTCTCACCAAATTTCTTTTTCAATACACAGACTTGTGCATTATTTTCCAATACAGTTAGTAGACTCAACGCATATATCATTAAGCAGTCAATAGTATTGCATTTAAATTCATATAAGGCTCATGAGGACTTGTACTATATTACGAACATTTTAAAACTTATATAAGTAAAATCCAACTACATATGCCGCTCTTACGAATTAGTTATTGTTTATAAATACAGCGCATTAATAAGAATTTGTTCAAAAGGGATATGTGGTGATTTGTCGACCATTAGAACACAAAATATTTGCTCCTTTTACTGCATTTCCACATTTAATAGATGGATGAAACATGAAAATAAAATTAAGTACCCAATATGATTAATACTCAAAGGTTTGAACTTTCATCGGCGCTGATCTTATGACAGAAAATGCTGCATGATTGTACAAAACATGAGAGTGTGCTTTGTGTAGCCAGGGATGATTATTGCCTGTGTCTGGAGCCATACCAAATAGCAAGACTTTGTGTGTATCTATCTCACTCTTTCAATGTTTTGTATGGTACGTATCCAAAGTTGTGGTGATTTTAGGGTGTTTTTTGAGCGAAATCCTTTGTGTTGTATATGTTGTTGTAGTTCATTGCATAACAGTCAGAGCCGAACAGACACGGGGTTATCACTTTCAAAGTAGTTCCAAGGGCATAGACACAATGGCGGACTGTGGCAAACAGACTGAGATAACACAGCTAAGATAGACATATCTGGCAGATTATTCTATCATATGGGAGAGAAATCCCATTATACCAAATGCAAAACGTTATACAGACGCAAAATATCAGAATATATCAGTCATTGTGTTGAAATTGGTGGAATAAAGAAACGAAAATTCTTTCTCTGAACGAGCAACCTTTCTGGTGATGTGATGTGACTGTTAGAGTATACAGCACTAATTCAAATCTTTTGATGCAATCTGATCTATAATGCTCCATTGGCAGGGAATACGTGCAGCTGCTATTCAAATGAAGTATCCTAGGTGAATAATAAAAGCATAAACCCCTTGTAAGGCAATTTATATGTGAAAGTCTTGTCATAAGGATTTCATCTCTCTCCACTAAAATATCAGCTGTAAAAAGTTCATTGATCTATGTGGCTGAACATTACTTGAACATTATTAATGTAATGTTTAGTTTGTTAAAGTGATTGCATTTTCACTCATATTTCGGTTATTTAAATCACTTTTGAGGTTGCATTATTCTAGTCAAATTTTGGATACGTTCAAAGTAAATATGAAACATTTGCTTGCATTACACAGTAGGAGATATTTTGTAACGAATACTTTCAGTAACAACAAAAGGGAAAACACGAATACAGTATTTTAATTGTTATAAATGGTTCGTCAGTTTGCTTTAAACTTTATTAGAACTACATCAAATCACGTCATTCAGAGGAGCAGACCTTCTGTTAGGAGACAAACGAATGTTCTATGTCTTGATCGTTGCAGTTTCAACTATATATCATCTTACACAACAATTTTGTTAATATATTTATACTAAGTCGTTAACACTGTTTGGCCATAGGCTGCAAAAGAAAATGAGTGAAATGAAAAATTAATATAAAATAAGTTTCCCTACAACGAAATTTAAAATGGATAATAATACTAAATTTTACAGAAGTTGGCTTCCACACCCCTTCCGAGATCATAAACAGGGTTAGGCTTTGAACTCAAGATTTAGCAAATATCTTTCAAACATGACCCAAGACACGTAGGAGAAAACGCAGCCATCCATCACGGAACACAATTAAGCAAATAATATGAATACACATAACAAAGTGTTGAAATATGTAACAGTACGAATCGCATAAAGTTCTAAAATTTTTAATTTAGTTTTATTTTTAGGAAAAATTAATTAATCGATTTACCCTTATAGGTTCCATGACACCAGACAACCAAAGCATAGAAATGTCTGCCTTATTTGGAATGTAAAAACTAAACATAACCAAAATTGTGGAAAAAACTGATTTGAATTTTAGATTTTGTTTCACAATACATCAAATGTCGGGAGTAGTTGCAGTTTTAATGACGACAGACAATTAATTTATGCAAGACAGCACTGATGCATTATGTCCTAGAGCGCATTCCTCTTAAAGGATCATAGGTTATAAAGTATTGTTCTATCTATTTAGGCATCTGTAGAAGAAAGAGACATCACGAACCATGAAAATATTTTCTGACATCAGCCTCCTCCCATCCAAGATGTGAACATAACCAGATGTTAAAATAATTGTATCCCAATCAATTTCCAAATATTATTTAGAAACTGGCTATAAAGATACATAATACCATGGCGACTGACGAAAGTCACCTTTTCATCTTGTTGGCGTGTTCACTAGCCAGCAACCGAATTGTTCTTCTAGTATTCAATTTATCTTGAATCTATTTTCATAATGTGAAGACATAAAGTTATTTCATGAAAGTGGACAAAAATAACTTTCACGATTTGCAGTTTCAAACACAAACATTATATGATGATTACATACGTTTGACTACAAGTTATATACCATACAAACACTCTCATTGGTTGAACGATGTTGTCGCCGCATCCATATCTGTGATATAGGAGCCCACATTCAATTGTTTCTAATTGGCTGAAGCTAAATAAAAATAGAGACTGAAAGATTGAGTGGCGAATTAATCGTCAATATGATGACCATTAAGAGCCTTCAATGACTCTGATATTTTCTACTTTAATCCAGTACAAGACAATCAGTAGTTGTCATTTGTAGAAAAATATCGTAATCCAAATTACTTAATGTAAACGCACATACCTGAACAGACTTTCTTAATGTATCTACTGAAAATGGTAGTGAGGGAGTATTAAAAATCGTCATAGTTCAGGTAGTGCATCTAATAACATTTAGTACTTTATATTATAGTACTACAACAAATTGTCCTATTATCTGCTTGTACGATGCTTATGAGGATCATTTTTCATTGTTTGACTTGCTGAAAGGAACATATTTATTCTGGCACTGTCATGGGTTTTTATGTGCCTAATGTTGTGTGTTACAATGAACATAATTCTACATTGGATTCAATGGTACAGAGTTAGCTGATGGTGGTTTGTGTTTTAATCCTAAGTTGTTTCAACATAGACAAATTCACCCAACAATGGAAGTACATACAATGAGGATCCCGATTACTTCAATATCTGACTATTACGAGGGTACATATATAGCCAAGTCAAGCGGAAGTATCAAAATGGGTTGTCTTTTGTCAAAATACTGTCCACTTTAAGGAAAAGCTACTGAAGATGTATGTAAAATGTACAATGGAATTTGTTCCTGCAATCTCGTTTTTGTGATATAGCTGCTTTAAATATTGACCGATTTTTGAATTTATTTTACAAGTTATTTAGAACGTCAGACCTTAATATCTATCTTATATAAACCCATGTTGTGGGACAGCGTATACTCTGTCTAATCTTATTACATTTTATAAAGGAATAGACACTATGAAGTGTTGTATATTGTAGTCATTAAAAGATGAGTAATGATCGAGAGATTATATAAGGAATCTGTCAGAATGTGATTTTTGCAACAGTGATTGGTACACTTCTCGATGTGAAACAATTTAAATAACTAAACCAGTAAATGTCCGTACATGGATCATTATGTAAAACATTCATAACCGTCATTGTACATTAAGCTATTCATGTTTCGTTGTAGAGATATATGAGGTTTTGTGTGACCTGGCGAGTGCTGCCGATGTTGAAATTGGCTTGAAAGACATAATTGCTTTCCTCGCAATTTTGGGGCCAAAGGTTCAGGACCAAATATGTCTAGAAAAAACGCAAAATGTGAGATTGCCCCATGACCGTCTGACCAGAGCTATGTAATCGGATATATTTCCGTTTTATGAGAGAAAAAAATGAAATTACTTTCTTATTTGTAAAATATTCATTAATTGTATTACCACTCTAACTTTATTAACGATATGCATATAATAAGTCCGAACCCCTTCGAACATGTAAAAAATATGAAAGCACTTATATTACAGAAGCTGACAAGAAGTTGTATTTGTGTCAGATTGTCATATACTAAAAGAAGGGTTGGGCATTAAAGACTTTCGTACTATTTATGATTAAGAAATGCATCTCTAACCACAACGTATTGTCAGTAAGGCATTGTTAAAATACATGGAAATACATAGGTATTCTTAAACATACATCTGTTCTAATGACGATGATTCCAATATTAGCAATGGTGTTACTTTTGGTGTTTAAATCCATTACTAGAACCATTTTGCAGTCTCTTGAAATAGTTTTAGTATTTGTCCAATGGATTTTCCGTCCGAGCAGAGGTTAATTTATAAGATTGACTTTTGGTAGGTAGGAAGGATTCTAACTAAACTTCTGGTAGAAATGGCAATGCATTAATAATAAAACTGATGTGTGATAGACACTACTACTTTTATTCAGCTACTGTCCACCATGTGTGGCAAACTTCACAAAAGATCTGGTGCTTTTCGAGACCTATAATTATCGTCAAGGCGTTATGAGATTGCTAACTACGTGCACAACTTATGTATTTGCGAGATTTGACAGTTTGCCAAAGCACTAAAGTTACGCATTTCCAAACTTGAAGTTTTCCTAATGGAAATGCTCCAATGGGCACAGGTAATTTTACGCTAGCACAAACGTAACCTAACGTTTTTATTCGTAGTACTTTAACTGATTGAAATTCAAGTCAAGTAAATATAACTGAAAAGCTTATTTGTTGAAATTGTTCAAGCCAATCTACAAGGGGTGATACATATCAATTAATCAGTGTTATGTAGAATGCACTGGAAACCTCAATAGCTAATGTTGTCTCTTCTATACTTTCATGCGTACTTTTATAATCCTTGTCATTTACCTGTTTTATATTGACCTTCTTGTCATATTTATTGAGTACGCGATGTAAACAGATTAATTGTAGTCTGTCGTGTAGACACACACGTAGCTCATATCAAAGGCAATGTATCATTAACAATGTCTAAGGGTTATATCAGTGCATTGATTTTTGTATTTCATTTATTAATTTGTGTACCCAATTATGATAAAATTGTCATTTGCAATGGTTCTCTATAATGTAAATATTGATTTTCGCTAAACAAGGACATTTCAAAAACGTCTGACGGTTTAACAATATCAACCAAATCAAAGCTGTAGTGCTCAGACTGATGGGTATAATTCTTAGGAGGAAAAAAGTCAAGTTAAGCAGGCGAAAATATCACTAGTGAATATTGTGTGTCTTGTCCAGCACTGACCGTTTAATTATTTTCAATCAAAATCTGTTTTAAAAAAAAATAAGTCGGCCTCAATGTAATATTTATCCCATGCTGTAATGGTCACAACCAAACTACATTGTACAAGAGGTAAATTGTATATGAGGGAAAACATTATTTACACACCAAGAATATTCTTGATAAATTTCGCAATGTACCAATACATTTGGTGTATATGAAGCATTATATATGCAATTTATTATCTTGAGGAAAATATTGAGCCTTTATATGCTCTTATTTAAAACAATCACATATTACCTAACTATGATATGGGTTGTATTGATAAACGTCACGATCGTGTATGCAAACAAAAACAATACAGATATCGCATCTTGTACCTACACTTCAAATCCATAACAAGTCGAGGTCAACATCAGTCATCACATATATTTAAAAAAAAACATCTGATTTAATTGTCAATAATATTATTTACTTTTTTCAAATGAGACATATATTATACTTGAAATTAATTGCCCTATAGCAAAAAAATGCAAAGAAAAGCTAGAAGTTCTCTGGCATATTTCGAACGAAGGAATAGTGAGTTGAACTGAATTATAAGTATTTGCATCAAACTGAAAGTATGTTATTTTTGACAAACATAAAATATTACGATATAACAAAAATAATGTATGCAGTGTTCCTAATACTGCAAGCTTGAAATACTATTTTCGGATAATGATGTTCAGGATACAATACCAATTAGGAAATTACATTTCATATCATTGTGTATAATGCCAGAAAACTTACAAATTCCTTTTAGAAAAATTAAGTGCTTGAGCCAAAAACAGCTAACAACTAGTGCTAAATAGCACAATCACATATTTTATTTCTGCTGGACATGATGGAAAGATGGTGATACTGAACGAAAACGGGAACTGCCTAATGATGTTAGATCCTGAGTGTATTAAACAGACGGGAACTGCTTAATGACGTTACATCTTGAGTGTATTAAACAAACGGGAACTGCTTAATGACGTTACAACTTGAGTGTATTAAACAGACCGGAACTGCTTAATGACGTTACATCTTGAGTGTATTAAACAGAAACATGTGCCTAAAAGAACATGTCTTTGAATCAAAGGTCAAAAGGTAATATTCTTCAAATGTTTTAGTAATGTGAAATTGCAGATTAATGTTTGGATTTAAATCCTTAACGATAATACATAATTGATTTTGAGCTCATGAAAATTTCAAATTTGTTTATAAAAGAACAAATATATATTGTTAAAATTTCAATACTTTTTTTGAAGAAAACGAAATGAGAACGGTCACGCAGGTGTTTCGTGAGGTCAAAAGGCATGACATAATGTTATGCATTAGAGTGTCCTAACTAAATTATACGTTCCTGAATAACAATCTTGATAGGTGCAACTTTGTGTGGCTAGCGAGCCAAAATGGCGGATGTGGAACTGTCCTCGTTTTATGACATTTTGTGAAACCAAAGGATTGAAGAAATGTTTGAAACTATGTGGATACTGAAATATAATGCTTTAAGAAGAATAACAAATAGGCGAACGTGACTTTTTGAATACTTGAACAAATATTAAACATAGGATACGGTGGATTTTTATATGTGTTCAGACATTTTGGATTTTTTCCAAATACTAAACAATAATATTGCAATAAATTTGGTTTATTTTCAGCAGTCAAACCATGAAAGCAATATATCTGTTATATTTCTGTATATGAAATGAGGTTTCAAATAACCAATATTGTCTTTCATCCTCCCGATATATATATATATATAT
>QKMX01092080.1:239-10775 GCA_003401595.1 Venustaconcha ellipsiformis | reverse complement strand
TATCCAAATTCATGTTATAACGGAGCGTGCTATAGTGGGGCACACTCTATATGTTAGTTAACCAAATTTTATTTAAAAACTACGCTTGTTACACATATAACTTGGACACCAAATCACAACTAATATGGTAATTAATCAAAAAATATTCAAATAAATTAAAATAAAACATTACATTTGATGTTGGAAAATGTATAACTTCAACTAAAATGTAAATAGAAGGAAAATAAATAAATGGGTGGAGGGAAAATCTGTATTTATGTCAAATGGTTCTGCATATAACATGAGATAACATAGAGATAATGAATGTTCATGTCTTAGTTATTAGCGCAACCAGAATGTTAATCCAAAAGATTTAGTAAAAGCAGCATTGTACTTGCTGCATGTGGACAAATTTTGCTGCATTAAGTAAAAGTATAAATGTATAAAAGCCATTACTAAATTCTAAGTTAAATGCAGCTCTTATAATGCAAAAACAGTAATATGGTATGTTGGTCAAGAAACGTGGCAACCATGTATCCACCAATTTTACAGATTCAACCAAACCAACATAAATCAGCAATGAAAGAACATCCCTCCTTTAAAAACACCAATTCTGACATTAAAATTATTACAACCAATCATCTAATTTAACCATGTTATAATTTGATTCAGATGAAAATTCCATTACCTAAACAAAATTGGAGCTCCTCTGTTTTATTAACATACTTTTGGTTCTGTATATAACAACTTTGATAGTTTCATATGTTCCAAAAAAGATGTTTAGAGAACTATTTGAGTGCCACAAAAAAAGGTTCCCATGTAGACTGATTGATTCCGCATATAATATTGTGGACATGAAATTCAGTACATTGAAATTATGACTTGTAGTTTCAAAATATGGACCATTATGATGGGCTGCTTCTGTGTAATTAAAGGTTATAGCATATTTTATTATCTGTGGGCTATTATTTTTTTCCCTGGAGTCTTTGTTATAATTATACAGGACAATAATTAGTACACTGTTTGGTGGACACAACTAGTTATCAGTGTCACCAATATTTCCAGGTCCTACAGTTCACAAAATTATAAAGGTTTATTGTTCTGGCCTTTGATTATATGTTATTTTGTCTTTAATATTAGTTCATAATGATGTATGTTGTTGCTCCAAACTTTGCTAAAATTACACACAGCTTCTTCAAGGAATAATATAGCAGTATAAAAATAACCCAAATTTTCAAATTAATTTGCTCTTTTTAATGGATGCAAAAATTATGATAGCTGATTGTGCATGCTGGAGGTATTTTAATTAATACTGCATTTATATATCTACATTAGGCAGCTCTAAGGTAATAATTTTTCACTCTAGCAGAGGTACCATGATCGAGGTCTCTTGTCTTTAAAGAATTACAAAAAAGTACTTTAGTTCACAAAGCCCATTAAGTGAATAAACAAGGGCAAATATATCAAATTTAGCAGCATATTTGGAAGCTATTTGCATCAATCTATTTAACAATGACTTAAAAAAGACAACTGAATGCCAAAATGTATTGAAACCTTTATAGTTTTTAATATCTAAATCAATCTTGTAATATATATATATATTAATCTCAGTTCATGGATTTTCATTTCCATCAATTTATATTTTAGTTTTCTTTTAGCAATTAACAATTATAAATATTAGATTTTTTTCATTATAATGAAACAATAATATTTGCAGATTATGCAAATGAAGGCATTCTTAAGTATTTGCATAATTCATGAGAAATTTATGAATTGATATATCAACATCACTTTCAGAACTTGGGTAAACAGCCTTTCAAAGGTGAGGTATCTCTCATTGTGGGGAAAGTTTTGGTTGAGAATTTGCATAGAATTTCAAGAACAAAGATCCCAAGGATCTTCAGAAACTGTTTTTTTTTAAGTCAATAATATCCATATGGTGCTTGTTGAATATAAGATTTCATTCTAACCATTGAACAGCCAGCTGCATAGGTGCTGTAATAATTGTTACTATTTCTGATAAATTCAATAGTGCATGTACTATTTTATTGCCTTGTTGCTTTAATTGATTAAATTTAAAGATAGAAATTATAAAAAAATTAGTTTCTTGGCAAAAAAACTTCAAAAAACTAAAACACTCAACATGATTTATATGTCAAGACATTTATAAAATTAATCTTTTTTGATGAAATGAAATTTGCCATTCAAGATGTAGACCTGACTTGAAGATTGCAGAATCACAAGAATGGTTGAATTGCCATGAATGATTCTGCCAACAAATGTATTTATGGTATGTGTTATGAGGCTATTAAATTAATTACACATGATCATCTTTTTGTCCGTATTCATTCAGTCAAGAGCAATTAGTCAGTTGTACAATTTTTCAAATAATATGCCTCTTTCCTGATATGCTAGTATTGTGCTTGAATTTGAAAGGTGTAAAATAGGCCTGTACTCATTGTTCGGTTTTCACCAGTGTTTTACACTTGTACTTTGGTATGGTTTAGGCCTGTAATATATACCTGTACTTCTGGTATGCTTTACACCTGTAATATGCACCTGTACTTTGGTATGTTTTACACCTCTAATTAACATCTGTACTTTTGGCATGGTTTATACCTGTAATATACACTTGCACTTTTGGCATGGTTTAGGTCTGTAATATACACCTGTACTTTTGGTATGGTTTATACCTGTCATACCTTATTACATTGATGCTTAATCTATTTGAATACAGGCATACTAATTTAGATAATTTGCATGTGTGTGTGCCTGAAGCATATTAGTATTATGCTGGAAATATGCTAGTATGACTCCTGAAGTGGGCAAATGCTTGTTTCTCATGTTCTTAAAAAACCAAAGAGCACCAATATTTTTTATGCAGAATATGCCTGTAGTATGTTTATGATACAGGCATATGATTTCGTATGGAATATTCAAGAATTCCACAACAGTATATTATGAAGGTATTGCTTTTTATTGCCCAATTCCCATAGTTTAATTTCCCAAACAAGTTCGTTCAATCAGGGCCCTGTTGAGCAAATTGCAGAAGTGATTGTCATTGTGATGCAGTTTTTTTCACTAAAACTCCTATATTTGTATTATAATTAAAACAAATTGTGAATACAAGTAACTTTGTGGGGCCAGAAAATTTTAAAAGAAGAACCTTTTACTGTACATTTAGTAAAATGTGAATTGATTATCAGTCACTCAGATACCTCATAAGCATTTACTGAATTAAATATCAGATACTTACCATGTTGAAAATGACTTTCTTAAATCAAACATAAATTAAACCTTCTCTTTTTGGCAACTAGAAACTAAAAACAAATTTTGAACCTTCAACAATTTAAGTTTTTCTAAGTTCTGATGTAATTATATTAGAAAATACAGTATTTTTACAATGGCATCCTAGGAAGTGACTATTTTTAATCCTTAAGGAATGAATCTCTAAAGCAAAGACTGAGTGAGTGCCATTTGTTGTACAGATTTTAAAGATAAAGCTTTCCTTTTAGTGCTGAGCATGTACCAATTTCTCCTTCAAATATGTTCTTCAATCACATTAATAATTTTATAAAAGCCTTCTACTTCCTGAATCCAGCCCTACTAACAAGATGAAAATTGTCTTTTACCATCTATTTCATATAAAGAGCCTTACTTCCTCTTGCCACCAGCCATCTGTTGCTAGTTTTTAAGCTTCACAACGTCATGTTGAAACATGCACAGATTACCTCCCAAACATTCCTAAATAATCAGCAACCACTGCTGAAGTTGGAGTTATTGTGTAGTTTGTTCATTACTATACAGGTGGGATAATTTAATTTTATATTTTTACAGAGGTTTGGATGAATTTGTTATTTATGGACTTTAACACACACTATACCAAAATGACCATTATGCTATCGTCGAACAAGGATTAATGTCATTTACAACTTAGCGTGCAAATGTTATTAAGGGTTTCATGCACACTAGCTCACTCACCCATTTAGTATCGGGTGTTGCTTTAGTGTCTTATTGACATGTTTCTTCAAAAATGTATATATTCTTATTGTTTTATATCATTTTAGTGAAACCTGTCAATGAAGTATATTAAATGCAACAAATCAAGACTTAGGTAGAAACATACGAGTGTACCTTGTTCTTTACCAGTACCACATAGTGTGTGCATTTTATGGTATTTGTTGATTTATAAATGTTTGTTGTGTTTTGTTTTATCTTGTTATTTAAGTGAAACCTCTCAGTGAAGTGTAAATAATACAGGAAGTTCAAGGTGAAGAAAACATGCATGAATGATACATTGCATGTACAAATGTACTTTGTCAGTACCATGAATTGTGTGGGTTATATGGTATTTATTAATTTATACATTTTTTTGTTTTGTTGTATTATGTCATTTCATTGAAGTCTGTCAACAAAGTGTAATAATGCAGCAAGTTGGAGATGAAGAAACAGGGTAATAGAAGGTCATGATGATGCAAATAATTAAAATTCCTAGAAGTAATTATGATACATTAGGGGAATGTGCTCCCAGTTTAGGCAGCCCAAGTAGCTTAAGTACCCCCATATTACCAAGCATGGCCTTAGAGCCTTGCTGTCTCAACTTGGTCATTGTATTGATAGGCAAGCCCTGCCATTATGATATATGGGGATCTTAGTAATAGATTCTTTTGTCTTGCCACACCTTTGGTAATATATCCATTTTATGATGGGGATTTTACTGGAAAGTCCATCCATTCTGCAGAGCTTTTGGCGATGCCTGACCAGATTTCATACAGCGGACGTTTTGCCTGTCAAACCAGCCATCCATTCATGTGAGGCACATGCCACAAACACACCAAATAAGGCAATAGGATCCATTTTGAAATGATCATGTTTGATGTTTGGCTACTTCCAAAGCTAGTTAGGAATGTAGTTGCCACTGCCTCAGTGCTTGAATTAACATCACTAGCCATTTTCCAACTGGCAGAAAAATCGGGCAGTGACCATGCATAGAAGGTGACAGACAGATTTGCTTGGGTAATCAATAGAGTATTGCATCGACTGCTTCCACCAATGTGGACTTGTCAGACATGGTGCATGCTTACTATAAATGTTGCTTAAATCACACCATACTTTGGCTTTAAAGATAACCCGATCTGTCCTATGTTCTAACATTGTTCAATTCAGATAAGTTCAAGATTTTAGCCTGCACATTCTGAAACTAACATGTACAAAACATGTTTCCTGAAAGCTTTAGCCTAAACATGCAAGGTAAGTGAATTACATGTCCTTTCAGGTGACCAGAACTATCTTCTGTTCAGATCAGACAGCTCAGTGGTTCTCTTCACACAACCAGGATTTGTTAATTGACAGTCAAAAAAGCTATCATATGCTCATTCTCCCCATAGTCATGTTAAGAGTGGTAGTGATGCAGGACCCTGTTCATACTCTCAAACTTGAAGAGGTGGGAGGTACATTTTGTGGTATGTGCAAATGACTTTTTCTTCTAGTGAAGCTGGAAAGCAGGATATGTTTCCTTAAGTCCTGTAGTCTGAGGTGTGCTATATACTTTGTGTACTCTGAAGTTTCACAAGATGAGAGTTGCTTTGTGATGGTTTCAGGTCATGAGATTAGAACAATCTCTTTTAGCTTCATGTTCAAGCACAATGTTTAGATCGGAGTCATAGTAGAAGCTGTTGGCAGGCATGCAGAGTCAACCACTTTTATCTCAGATAATTAGCTTCATAGAGACAAACTCTTGATGTGGTGGGTCATGTGTCAGCAGCCCAGATGTCCACTAGACCCAACTAAGAATCAACACAGCCTATTAGCTTCATTGGATTCACCAGTGAAATTGTAGGGGTAAGAAGACTTTGATCCTCATCTTCTTAACTGAATAGAGGTCACAATCTTGTGATTTTAGATTGTGTTCTTTATCATTAGAGGGAATGGGCATCGTTCACATCGGAAATCCAGCCATATGTACATAGAAAGATACCCAAGATAGAGGACAGATGCTCAGCAATCCCTTATCCTGTTACCTGTTCTCCTTAAAATATAGTGATTGTTGACATTTTAAAGGAAAAAAGCTATATTTTAAGTAAATTATATTTCTCTGAGAATACTTACCCAATCAAATTACTTAAAAACTCTCCTAACTATCCTGCTGTGCAACATCCATGTCAACATATCACTCGGCATAAAATCTAGCGACACCTGACAGTGGCAAGGGGAGTTAATGGGCAAGAGTTATTGCCCTTTGTAAATATATAAAATAGAAAAAGATAATTTTTATAATTGGGGGCGGGCTGGATTTGGAAAGTAGTCAGCTTTTATACTAATGTTAATGTGATAAAGTAAGTATTATCAATGGACATAATTTACTTTAAAAATTTGCTATCTATTGACTTGTATAATTAGCTTATAGCTTTTAGTGACTCAAATGGAATGCAATGTGGTCCTTGAAGTAAATGAATATAATAGCTCTGTACCATTCCTTTTGCAAATTTATAAGGATACATTTTGTTCTAGTTTGAAGCATGAATTGTACCAGAATTAGAGTTAAATGTCTTGTTAAACTAGAAATTTGTAATTAGTATTTTAACTGTTAATTGAATGTAGGAGGAGCAATTATTAGAGAAGACTGTACCCAGCATACCAGAACAAATGGACACCTATCTGAGGGTGACATTCATGTTACCACGGCTGGCAGTCTACGTGCAGAAATTATCATCCATGCTGTAAGTCCTGTATGGAAGGATGGTCACAGTAATGAGGATGAAGTATTGGGAAAGACCATTTTAAAATGCATGAAAACAGCTACTGAAAAGGACTTCAAATCCATAGCCATTCCAGCACTGGGCACAGGAAATTTTGGGTTCCCTGTGAAACTGTCTACAAGGATTATATCTGATGCAGTTAGGGATTTCTTCCAAGAAAATCAGGAAAGTTCCATCAGTCACATCTACTTGTCTGACGTCAATGTAAGTCACATTGATTGTAGGGCATACATTTAATTGAGATCACATCTACATAATTCATAAATGGATGTGGAACTTCAAATTTGAATGGTCCCTGGCTGTAAAAAATTTTGATGTTACGAATATTCATATTTCACAAAGAGACACATTTTACTCCTTAGGACTCATTTATAGCATAGAATATTTTGTTATAGCCAACTCATTATAGACCATCATTGAGATGAATGAAGTTTTAAAAAGCAGTAAACATCATACTGACTGATACAAAGCATAGATCGCTATAATGGATAACTGTTTGATACAATTTCACTGAAATAAATGTCTGTGTAATTGCTGTTTTGCATGATAGAGAGAAAAAAATTGCAATTTAGTTTTGCTTTATGATTGTACAGAAACAATTTGAACTTCATAATTGATAGTATTAACTTTGTGATGTGATCTAAAAGTCAATGTTATGACTGAGATATGTAGAATGATTATACAAAATGAATGAATAACATGCACCAGATGACACTGCTAGTCAATGAAGAACCATCTCAAGCAGGAATCATCCAATAATATCTGAGCTGAAATTATTTATTTATGTTCCATAGCTCTGTTGTTTACCAACTCCATTATGTGGTAAAATTTCCTGATGATCAATGATGATAATGTTCTTTGTCATACTATAGTGAAACCATGCTATAGTACAATGATTGTTATCCACAGAGTGGGACTGAGTTATGTACCGTACCATGCTATAAGCAAACACTTAGGTTATTTAACCGAAATGGAATAATGTATTTTTATCCTTGAGGTTCTACAAAATTGTTTGTGTACTAGGAATAGGGTGCTACGCCACATGGCACAGTAAGCATCTTAAATTAATGCATATTAATCATGGAATAATGAAAAAAGAGATTGCATATTTAAAATTTTACTTTATTCAGAGACTCATGCATTGGTACATATACAGGATCATTTTAGTTAAGTATCAACACATGCACTCAACCAATCTTACTGCTTCCTTTAGAGTGAATCTGATTATTTGAAACAACTAATGATGAAAACAAGAGTAATTGTTAATGAACAATGTGACCATTTTTGTTGGGAATGGACAATATTCTTCTTTTGCACAGTTGATTGTGTGATGACACCACATGTGCATATGTTGGTGGCCTTTGATTTTCAAATATCTTTGTATAAATCAATGCCCCATTATTTAAAGAACCTTTTGCTTCAAGATTAACTTTGATGATTAGCAATTACTTAAATGATTTATAAATTCATTTTTTCAACCAGTGCATTGTTTAATGCTTGATTGTGTATGCCAGCTGAGTGAGCAAACATCTGTTTACTTCGGTTTGAACAACAATTTTACAGAGAATGCATTGAAGACAAACACAAAGAAGTGTTAATATCTTTTTTTTTGGTCATTAATAATAAGTTTAATACTTATGAGATTTTAATGAGCTGACATCTTTAAAAAATAAACAAAATACAATAACTGACCTTAACAATGACACAACCAAACGTAAGATTCGCAAATAAGAATGTTTAACATCTTTATTCATATCCAGAAACATGTCCGTGATATGACACTTTTTTTCTTCAAAAATACAACCCATCCTGCCAGATTATCATATCAAAATATTGACTATTTTAGCACAAAACTTTGGAGCACTTAAAGACTTTGGTGAAATTTATTAAAAGATTTCAGGAGCCATGCCACAACCATGCTACATATGAATTCATTTTATAATGAAGCATACTGTAGCAGGGTTTCACTGTTTTGAAGGTAGGTCAGAGTGATCTTTTTTATGTACAACTGTTTAAAGATTTTTTCAAATAATAATTTTTAATATCTCATGCAGGGCTAGAATAGGTTTGCACTGCATGAGATATGTTATTTCATAAAGGGTATTACATTCATTTGGAAGTTCTGTGGTATAGATAATTAAGTTTTTAAAACTTATTATTAATGTTTTAGCCAATGACTGTGAGGTGCTTCACAGAAGCTGTAGAGAAGAGCTTTGGAAAGCAATGTGTTAGCGATGTCAAGCAGAAACCTTCACCTGGATCACCAAGAAGTAAGGAAGCATCTCAGTCACCAGGATCATTTGCAGGTTCTTGTGCAGCTTTGTTTTTCAAACTCTGGCTGTGAAAAATATGTAGAACTACAGACTCATTTATCTAGTCCTAGAGCCAGTTATTTCATAATGAGAATTATGTTGGATTTGGAGTTTCTACAGTTTTACATCTGTTTTTAGTTAGGCATATAACAGCATGAATTTTGGTTTGCAGTATAACATTTATATCATATGTATGGATCATGCATTTACTGTAGCCAAATCCCAACCTCAGTATCAAGGTCATAACAAAGGAAAATATAAATCAGTGACCACTATCCATGCATAATTTGCCTGTTTCATATCTTGACACTTTCTCATGATTCATTTTCCATCATAGTGCCTGCCTTCATAGTCAAGTTGTAACAAGGGATGATGGTATTCAATGCCCATTTTCCTTATAAATTCTGTCTTCTTTTAACCTTTACAGATATTTTGATGATTCTTTACTCAGATCCATAATTTGTCCTACAATTTGTCTTTCCAGTGGCCCTTGTTTATCCTACTTTTTCTACATTTTTTGTGAGATTCCTTACTTTTTGATATGTTTACCAAAATGGCCCTGCTGTTGCTACTTTTGGTCACTCTTTTTGTTGAAAAGTGATTACACACTGTTTGACTAGACAAATCAAAGTGAATTCAAATAAGGTCTCTGTGATGTGGTCCCAGTTTAAGAAGATAGAGGCAACACAACCTGGATTAACAAGACCACTAGCATGTTGGTAAGCATGCTTTTGGTACAAGTTTATAAAGATAGGTAATAGTTTTCTTTTGTCAGTTAAATTTCATATTTTTTTTAAAGATAACCCTACTTTTTCCCCCACTTTTTCACATCGGGCTGCTTGAAAGACTAATAAAATACCTTACTGAAATGTCAAGGTCATCAGGAAGGAAAAGGTCACAGTTAGATTGGCATAAGATACTCTTGATTTCCATGGAGAAAAGTGTGCTGATTATGATCCAACCTACTGCATGTTTCATTAACAACTGTTATTGTCACAAAATTCATTTCCATCTAGAGAGCAGAGAATATATCACAATTAATTCTAGTGATTTTCATAAAGGACCTAGTTGGATGCTTCTTTTCAGATATATGTGGCTTGAATATAACTCTTTAGGAGTACTTACAATATTTTTTTAAAAGTTAGCTTTATCAAGCTTAACAAAGACCATTGTCATTTCTTATGCTTAATAACTGCTCTACAGATATTATGAATTTCTGAGATAGTGACTGGTGTAAGGTGAAAGTTCTTTGCATTTGCAGCATGCACATTGGAGAGAATGTTCACATATCTCTATGTCTCTCTCATGTACTGTGACAGAAATTTCTTTGAATATTGTACTTGTGGAAATTATGCATTATATAAAATGACTGCTACCAATATGTGCTCAGAAACTCAGAACCAATTAATATTAAGTTCGCTATCTTTAGTAGTTATTAAAATTTTGCCATACTATAAAATGCCAGCTTCTGAAAATGCAATGAATGA
>QKMX01091976.1:0-11341 GCA_003401595.1 Venustaconcha ellipsiformis | reverse complement strand
ATTACATGTGAAAATGTGCCTCTCAGTGTAATTCTGTATTGTTATTACATGTGAAAATATGCCTCAAAGTGCAATTCTGTATTGTTATTACATGTGAAAATGTGCCTGAGTAATTCTGTAATGTTATTACATGTGAAAATGTGCCTCTCAGTGTAATTCTGTATTGTTATTACATGTGAAAATATGCTTCATAGTGCAATTCTGTGTTGTTATTACATGTGAAAATATGCCTCCAAGTGTAATTCTGTATTGTTATTACATGTGAAAATATTCCTCATAGTGCCATTCTGGATAACAAATGGAGAAAAAGTCAAAGAATCATTGTCATTTAAGCAATCTTTGTGGCCAGTACACACTGTTTTATAATTCAATCCATCATATAAAACACATTTATGCTTCTTTGCATTAATCCAACAACTATTGAAATCATTCTAAGTCTGCAAATTTCCATATGTGCATATTGTGCATTAATCATGGAATTTTAAGGTATACAATGTCCAAGCTGTGAGTGCAACTACTCCTAACTATGGCCATTTGGTCTCGAAGATTAAAATGTTTTGATGGTCAACTATTGGGTTCACACTCTTACAACTACAGCCAAGTAAATAGACCCTCACTGCAATGATGCCCATGCAAGCTATAAAAACAGTCTACTGTGTCACAGGTGACTTTGTCCTGTATTGGGTTTACATTATAAGCAAGGAGATGTCATAACAGGTATGCTGTATGTGAAAATACTTTGAATTGGATTATAAAACAAGAACTAGAATTAAGAGAAAAGAAATAAAATTGATTTTAAAAAAGAAAGCTAATTCCATGACTCACTATGGCAAATGCCCATGATTTTTACAGTATGTTCCTTCTTGTGCTCCCCCGACCAAAATTTGTTACACATTTGTCTTTATTCTCGCACTGTATGCCTAAAGTTTAGCAAAACAAAAAGAACATTAAAAAATGTCATCACAAATGCTAGTGTTTTATATTTGACCTTTAAACCCCTCATGGGGACCCAAGAGTAGAGATGCAAAAAATCAAGACACTTTTCACAAATGGTTATCAGAAAAGCAATCTATGTGATAAGTTCAGTGAACTTCTGCCCAAAAATTCTGGAGGAGACATAGTCACAGGCAGGCTGAGAGATTGACATTGAAAGGATATGACAATATCCCCTGCTAAAACATTGGGATAATATATCATTTACCCAATATAGTGGAATTCTTGAAGATACATGTGTTATCAAAAACAGCTTATATCAAGGCATCTTATAGTTGGAAACATTGTTACAATAATATTAATATATACCTCAAGTTTAGTGTGAAGTTTCTGAATCTCCATTGCACTGTCCTGTATATCCAATGTGGACTTTTCTCTCTCTCTTTCTGCTTCCTTCTTGTGCTTGATGTGACTCTTCTTGAGTTTCTCATAATCCTTTTTTACTTTCTGTACCTGTATAACATTATGTAACAGTATAGATTGAACTACACATCTGTTTTTTACAAAAAAGGATGATTAATCAATTAATGCAGGTGTTCAACCTGTACAGCCATATATCATATACAGACTAAAACTATTTAGGTGTTTTTGCTGATGTCCATGCATTGATCTCATAGATGCACTGTTTAGATACACATGTTTGGAAAGTGTAAAAGAAAGTAAAAAAATATACAAAGCAACATTTGTGTTTTGTTTAAGCCTGGAGAATGACATCATCTGATATGGTGTATAAATGAATCCCAATCTACTAATCCCAACATATACCCTAACAATATCAAACTCCTTTTTGCCAACTCCGAACAAAATACATATAGTTTTGTTTATATATTGATTATTTATTAACGTGGTTTTTTCAAAACACCATGTTTGGTCTCCAGACACAGAATAACATATTTACTCTCTATGTGACTCCAAAACCTTTAAAACATAAGATTAATTTTTGATGTTGCCAATTAGGCCAATTATGCTAATTATGCTAATTATGCCAATTATGCTGGATAAAAATGCAGTTCAAACATCATGATCAGCTTCAGCTTGATGACCAACCAATAATCAACGTTCAAAACTCAAATTTTTGGCCCAGGTGTGCCAATGTACTCCATAATAACTGGGTGCTCATGTGCTTTTTAAATTCTTACAGAAAGTAAATGAAAGCTGCCATTCTACCAAATTAATGAAAATTAAAACTTTCACAAGTAGTCTGTCTTGTTTGAAGAAATTCAGGTGTGGTGCTGGCTTTGAAAAAGTTATTACCATAAAAATTGCCAACCTCAAAATATTTTGTCGCCAATTTTCAAAAAATGTTGCCGTTTTTATAATACAGTACTATCTATTTAACTCTACATCCTTGGGACCAAGGCAATAAGGAGATGTTTTGATAAGTGGGGGGGGGGTCTGAAAATAAATTGAAATTTCTCATACAAGAGAAATTTTTAGGAGATGCCCTGTCGATAGTGACTAGGATTTATGTAGAGAAAAATATTGAAATTCTGATTAAATGAAGAAAAACTAGTCTGAAATACATTTGTATATTGACAACTTACGTTTGTACCGTACACTCCACAAAGTGTTAAATAATATACATGCATATGAAATATCCATGCATTTGAGTATTTGATCACAGGTTAGAAAATTCATGTATCAGTTCCCATTAGCTGTGGCAACATCAAATAATTGTAAAACACTGACAGAGACACCATTTTTTTTCATTTACATAATAATATATACAGAACAACTGATGCTTCAAAGGTGATCAGTTTTCTTTACAATTTCAGCAAAAACTATTTTCTCTTGAACATTTTTCAAAAAGTAAAAAAAAACGCCGTCATCTGGTAGATTGTAGTTATTCATTTCCTGCCTTCAGATGTGGTTAATTGTAGCCAGTCAGGTAGCATGACTATTTGGGTTATATTACAGCACAGAGAATTAAGGCCAGACATCAGCATAAGCAGATTATGATATAACAATGCTGTGTTAGAATGGTTTGTCAATACGAACAAAGGATTTATTTATGTAACAATAGATTACAGTGCAATTTTATGTCCAAATTTGCAAATTCTAGTCATGGTGCCTTTGAATTTCTCAACTCTAAACCCAATTATGTATATAAAATCTTTAACAGCCAAAATTGTTGGCAAAATGTTCACCAGATGGTATATTTTGTTGCCAGTGAGGACAAAAATCACAATTTGTAACAATGGCAAAGCCTAGCATGATCCCTGGAGTCGCATTCTTTTTTACTGTGTCATCATTCTCACTAAGCTTTTACAATGCTGATATGTCTGTGCTACTGAATTTGGTCAATTCTGTGGAACAGTTTTTACAAAGAAGTAGTTTAATTGCTTTTCTATTTTTAGTAATGGTGCCATACCTAACGTCATTTGTCTGCATCATCTGAAAAAAACTGAAAGCCCTCTACATCAGGACAGGCTATGTCAATTAGGTCAATTAAAGGTTTTATTTTGAGTTTAGCAACGGTAGTCATACTTGATGGTGACCAAATTTGTTTGTAAAAATGTGAAAGCTTTTCATGCCACAATGTTTTGTTTCAAAATTTGATCAAATTCTGTGAAGTGGTTATGGAGAAAAAGCTGTTTAAAGGTGAAATTTAAGAAGCTGCAAATTGCAACTATTGATGGATGACTGACTGGTTTATTAATCTGGAGCATTTTTGTAACAGTAATCATATTTGAGAGGCCACAGCTATTCTTTCAGATCATGATGCTTTGTTATAAATTTGATCAAATTCTGAATAGCATTTTTTGATAAGATGTTGAAAGATTTTCTATTATTAACTGTACCAATTACATAATAATTCTAAACATTTATAAAAAAACTGGAGGCTATAGCTGGACCAAATAGTTCCTGACTAGACCACTAATACTGACTTGGTGGCTTTAACATGACCCAATTGTTTTTGTCTTTGTACATAAAATCTCTGACTCCTGCAATGATTATAACCTTCTAATGTAGGTCTTAGCTGGCAAGACAATTTTCTTTATCTTTTCTCAAAAGGTGGGGCCAGGTGTCAGCCAACAACCAATGCATGTACATAGTGTAAAATATTTCATCACCATGGAAGTGCTCTAATGTCATGGTGCAAAATGTAATGCAATGATTTATTCAAATCAAATTCAATGTTTTGTTCAAATCAACTAACCTCTGATCTCAGCTGAGCCACTTGTGTTTCGTACTTAGAAATCAACTCCCTCTGTTTGGTTTCCATACCTTCCATCTGGTGTCTCAAATGTCCTATCTTGAGAAGAGAAAAAAGAAGCCTTTAAAGTGTTTACATAATATGTGTGTGTGTGTGTCTGTGTGTGTGTGTTTTTAATAAAGTCTATAGCAAGGGACACTCTTTCCATATACAATGGATCTTCAGGTGATTAAGTTTGTTGAGAAAATTTTATAAAGAAAACAAACATGACAAAGTCAGTGCATCAAGTCTGAGAAACAGGCCAAGCACTTTTGAGGTCCCTTTATTATAACGAATGACAAAAAGACAGAAAAAAATAAAAACTCAAGAGGCCAAAAGAGTGCTTGATATGGCTCTGGAACAGCTGGCCATTTCATTAAACAGGCACACCAATATGTAGTAACATAAGAACACATCCTATGTATCTGCCAAACTTTACATACTGAAAATAGCAACTATTTTAATCAACTCTGAAAAAATTAATTCCAAATATAAAGGCAAAATAAAAATGCATAGTTCAGAGATCAACTGATGCAAAATATAGCATTAATTATGCAGATTTGACAAACATGATAGGCTCTTACTGTGTGCATTACTGAAACAGAAATTAAACAAAGGTAAATATGATGACAAGAGTTCCATCCCAGCATTGCTGACCATTGTATGGATTTATGCTTACTTTCCATGTTCCAATATCTAATATCCTTATTGATAAGTAGTGAACAGATATCATGCATTAACTACCTTTCTCCACTGTCTGATTGTCAATCAACTATCAAATCCCTCATGGCAAGTATTGGAGAAAGCAACATTTTAATACAGTAAATCCCAGATAAAATTGGCACATGCTGCAGCAGTGTACATGCTGCTACATGATGTATTTACAGATCAGAGTGCACAATGCTCTTTTGAAGTGAACTAAAAGACCAGCTGCAGTGTTATGCATAGACAGATCTGAGTCAAAATTGTTTGCAGTGATCTGTTGTTTTTTTTACTTCCAGAAAAGAAAATTTTTAAATAAATTATGTTTTCATGACATACTTATACTTACCCAATCAAATTAATTTTGGAATATTATCCTGCTACCTTGCAAATCCAGTCCATCTAAACGATGATAATCATCTTTTTCGGTCAATAAACAAAGGGTAATAACTCTTGCCCATTGTCTCCCATTGGCACCAACAAATTTTGCTAGTTTTTAGCTGAGCAAGATACCAACAATGATGTTCGCACAGTGGGGTGGTTGAAAAGGTTTTAAGTAATGTGATTGGATAAATATATACAGATAAAAATAACTTACTTGAAAAGGTTCTCCTTTGAATATGTTCCCCAATCAAATTATGTAGGGACAATAATAGGAGGATGGAAAGCTGAGCATCCAACTTCTATCTTGGGTATACTTCTAAGAAGAATAACTAGAATGCTTATGTGAATGTGAACCCATTCTAAATAAGTAGCAACATAACCTGGGGTCACTTGACCTCTGACCCTAACATACAGTTAAGAAGATGAATACTGAAATCTTATTGCCTACAAATTTTCACTGGCGAATCCAGCCACAATGGCTGTGTTGATTAATCTAGTTGGGTCTGTTGTCCATCTGTGTATCATCACTGGACATAGCAGATTCAATGTTTGCCTCGGGGATGCTAAATCTTTGAGATGAACACTCAAAAATGTTAACTTTGCATGCCAGCCAACAGCTACTAATATATCTCAGACTGATATACTGCATTCAAATGCTAGGCCCACAGATATGGCTCAAAGCAGTAACCTTCATGAGAGACATCAGAGTACACCAATCGGACAACACACAACCAAGTTCAGCCATAAAGCATGGGCTCAAGTGATGATATCATGTGTTATCTGGTTCACACAAGAAGTAGCATTTTTGTATGCTACGACTTGTCTACATTTTGAGTAGTGCTTGAGAGTGTAGACAGGATCTTTCATGGCTGCTGTTCTCAACCTCTCTATGGAAGTATGTGAGTGAATGATGACTCTTTAGTTACCAACAGAAGGTAACCTATTTTGGGCTGGAAGCCAGGTTGTGTCAAGAGAACCAATGAACCCTCCAGTCTAAACTGAATAGAGCCCAGAGTTTACATAAAGGGTACAAAACTAACATACCCTGCACGTGGAAAGTAATGCAAAGTTGTATGATAGTGACTTTAGCGAAGTGTGGGATAGCAGTTCAAATGGATTCTAATTGAGCCATGTTAAAACCCAGATATGGTTCCATTTGGAAATAGTGAGTGATTTTGGTTGATCAAGACCAAACAGGTCTAATTGATCTGATAAGTCTATATCTTGCCTAAATGTATCATGTGGAAGTAGCCTTTGATACAGATTGGGGCCAACAGTTTCTATTAAATAGCTAGAGGAAAAAGTCGACCAATTATATGATTTAGGCAGGAAAAGGGATGATCTTGTTGGTTGGCAACAGTCCCTGAGTAGAGGGATTTCTTGCTCTCAAGATTCTCTCCACAATTGAAGGTCTCAAATGTTTCTCTTGCAAGGCTTTTCTGATAAGAGCAAAACATGTAGAAAAAAGAGGATGGTCCTGTCAGGGAAAGACCATCTGTGACAGTGGTTGCTGGAGAAGATTAGTGTTGGCTGGAATATTCCTGGGCATATTTATTGCTAGAAAGAGTAAATTGGTGACCCCGGACTTGTTCTATGTGAGAGGGGCTATCAGAATCATCTGGCCATTATGACCCTGTAACTTCTGGTCCTTGTCAGTCTCAGCACCATGGGAGGGGAGGCAAATGCCCATAACCCCTCCCAAATGACTGACAGTGCATCAAAGCCCAAGCTTTTGGGACTAGAACTGGAGAGATGATGGTGGGTAGCTTGGGATTCCACCTCACTGCAAAGAGGTCAATCATCGGACACCTCAATGTGCATATCCAAGTGATGACTGACCAAAGAAAACACCACTTCATGTTAAAGACTTGACCTCTTCTGGATAATGTTGGCCAATACACTGAGTCTGCTGGGAATATGTCTGATTTGTATGTTGATATGGCGACTGTTGCTATGTAGAGGTCTTTTCCTCAGCTCTCGTGTTGCTGACAATAGTGAAAGTCAGCAACAGGTAGGCACTCCAACCATGTACACTGGCCTCAGTACCTACCATTATTTCCACTTCTCCAGTGGGATTCCCATGATCAGTACCAATAATGCAGGAATAATTTAATCTCAGGCACGATCATGACTGTTTGATCAAAGGGTCATGAAAAGGGGTGCCACTGTGCTCAAAATGTCCACATTAAAAAGATGACTGAGTGGGATCAAGCCTGCTGCCACACTGAATAAACTGAGGAGTTGCAAAACTCTCTCACCAAAATCCAAGTCCTGTTGGAAACAGACTTGATGGCTCTGATTATGCGAACATATCTCCTGTTGTAGAAAGGCATCCTTCTCCTAATTTGATGGTGCATCTGTGAAGTGGGAGGAGGAGAAGAGAGGGGATTGTTGATGAAGGAAACCTGAAGAGCTTATGAATGACCTGGATCACACACACACACACACACACACACACACCATTATGAGGGAATAGGGAGATCCAATGAGCACAAAATTAGGTTTCTTACAGCTGTTGTATGATTGCTTCCTAGGGATCAATGTTGGTACACATGTGACCAATTAGATCCCCTGTCCTAAGGCCCTTAAAATTCCATCACACTGGTGGTGGCAGAGTGGTTCCATATGCCTGTGTGGGTAGAGCAACATGGTGGAGGGGCAGTTCCTGAGTTGCTTGCCTCTGAACTTCCTCTATTTTTCCTCCAAAGCTACAGAGACCAGAACAGGGTCGTCTAGAAAGAAAGGGTATGACAAGGTTTAAGAGACATGGAATGCAGACATATAACATGTCATATCAGGAGTAAATCAGCAGAACTCTGCTAAGTATTGGCCATGATATAGTAAGCAGTCCCAGTCAATGAATCCTGGCCACCGCCTTCCAAGTGTGGTTATTGCTGGGTGTCAAGTTTGAAAGGTGCCAATGAGGCCAAATCCAATGATGAAGAAGCAGCAACAACATTCCAACCAGCTTTGATGGGCAACAAGCTCATTTCTCCACCTTGTAAAACAAATGAGAGGACATTTGAACAGAACAGCTACCATATTTCAGGAGGTCATTACTTAAGGTGTCTGTCGCCTTAAGTTCATCTCTTCCTCCTCATCGAGATCTACTGGTTCAGTAGAGTAGCAGTAGGTGGTGAAGGGCAATCTTAAGTAGCAAGCAACCCTAAAAATGTCCTTGACAGCCAACTGAAAGCTAAATTTCAGTCTATTCCATGGTCAGATCTGATTAAGATGTGAAGAATGGTGGATTGAACGTGTTCCATCGCACTCACTGAGCACTGAGGCCGAACTGGGTCTACCTGCAGCTCTTCGTAAGACATAACAATTGGTATGAAGAATCAATTACATTGCTATGACAACGTCACTAGCTATTACATGTGGACAAGCAGAGAACATATGGAAGTTTGGCACTGCTGTTTGATTTGCCTTGTGAATGGTCAGCCTGGAAGCTGGCAATATAGAAGACAGTCTGGCTATCACAGGTACTGGCTGCTCCAAGGGCCTGGATGGAAAGACAAACTTCTCAATGAAATCTACTTTATAGAAATTGCATGTTACTGATGGATTGCTTTCACAGATGGATCTGTCACTAACATCCCTTTATATCATAGTGGGCTGAACAAATTTAACAGAAAGGTCTCCATGTTGGAATTGCTGGATGGACAGTGACAATGCAGTTTTATTATACACTAGATCCAATGGATCCAGTACAAACCCCATGTGTTTGGAATTACAGGCTCGAAGACCATGCTCGGACATGCACAGGGACTCAACGCCAACCAACTGGGCTGCCTAAAATTGGGGAACACTGCCAAATGAATCAGAGATGGTTCGACCATCTTCCTAAAAGGTCTCCCATGCTTGATGGTTGTTTCAAGCTGTAGGGTCTGTGATGGCTCAATGGAAGATAACTGTACAGTGGTATAATGAGGTGGATGCCATTGACCTGATATGAGCCCCACGTGCCCTGAATACAGGCCCGTAGGACTTGCTCGGACATGGGGAAGGACTTAAGCCCACTGGGCTGCCTAAATTGGGGAAAACTCCACAATAAGTCGGTATCACCAACAACAAACCATAGATTGTCTTCACTGACTCACTCTGTCCTTCCTTCCCGTCAATACCGAATTGACTATAGCTTTGAACATGCATTTCATGCATTTAGAAAACATTTCTCCTGAAGCAACACAAGAAGAGAACAAAACATAGATGAGCAGATCAGTATGTGGCTAATTAGCTAATACAGTATCCCAGGCTTTTTCTGACAATGTATTACAGATGCTGCATATCATGTATAAACAAATCAAGATTCATGGTAGACTGCCATAACTTCCATTCTCTAAATGATATTCTGCTGGAACAACACAAGAGAAAGAAAAAGCATAACTTAGTAATTCATCAAGTTACTAACTTGCTAATATAAATATATTCCCAATTACTAATGAAGGAATTGAAAAAGTCAGTTTCAAATTTAAAAGGTATAGACTATGATTTGAATTTATGCATCTCAAGTATTATGCTGATGGTTCTACTGAAACTACACAAGAAGGGAAAACAAAGCATAAATTAGCATAGAAGCATGCTAAAAACTTGCTAAAACCAACTCCATTACAAACGGAGTAAGTGAAAAATATCAAGATCACGCTAACTCACAATAACCTTGCAAAGGTTAACAATAGTATGGTATGATGTTTTCTAACAGGACAAAGCCTCTAAAGAATCACTCAAATTTAGCAGAAATTATAAAAAGAATGTATACAACCTGCAGCAGAATGAATAATCCACACATTGAGTCAATTAAAACACAAAAATAGCTTGGATTGTCAGAGGATAAATTGGATGATGTTATCCAGTACAGCAAAGAAGCTAAAAATTAGTGACAACTGGCTCTATCAAGTGGAGGTAATAGGCAAGAGTTATTCCCCTATGTATATTCAAACGGACAAAAAATGATGATTTTCATCTTTTAGTAAGGCTGGATTCGCAAGGTAGCAAGCCAATATTATTAACATAATATGATTTCATGTATTCCTCTGACACAATTAGTATCAACCATTATCACTAATGCCTGACACAATTAGTATAAACAATTAGTACTGATGCCTGACAAATAGTATCAACCATTAGCACTGATGCCTGACACAATAAGTATCAACCATTAACACTGACGCCTGACACAATCAGTATCAACTATTAACACTGATGCCTGACACAATTAGTATCAACCATTAGAGCTGATGCCTGACACAATTAGTATCAACCATTAATACAGATGTCTGACACAATTAGTATCAACCATTAACACTGATGCCTGACACAATTAGTATCAACCATTAGCACTGATGCCTGACACAATTAGTACCAACCATTAATACAGATGTCTGACATAATTAGTATCAACCATTCATGCTGATGCCTGGCACAATCAGTATCAACCTTTAGTACTGATGCCTAACAAAACCAGTATCAACCTTTAGCACTGATGCCTGACACAATCAGTATCAACCTTTAGCACTGATGCCTGACAATCAGTATCAACCTTTAGCACTGATGCCTGACACAATCAGTATCAACCTTTAGCACTGATGCCTAATAGTCTGAATGTGACTGCTGGATGTGACAACTGACTCTTAACACTGAACTGTAAGAGGGAACCCCAATAGTCACTTGCTTATAACTGAAGTCATCCAAGATCTTAAAAGCTAAGGTACCATACAAAGCTTTAGTTAAATGGTGAAAATGTCAAGACTGTCATGCAAATTTAAATTATAACTGATAATTTTGTTTTTAATGCTATGGCTTCTTTACTCATAGTCATTACATTTGGAAGTATCTGGGAAGAGAAACATATTGGGGTATAATTTTTATATCAAAAACTAAAAATACCAAATATACCTTTAAAAGTTCAAAATATTAGCACTGAAATAATGCATAATAAAGTGATAACATATAAATGAAAGATGCTTTGTGTTGATACTTTATTCATTGCTATGCATTAGAAAGGTATATATAAACATTATATTTGTATATGTACCAATGCATGGTTCTCTGAATAAAGTAAAA
>QKMX01091789.1:0-11359 GCA_003401595.1 Venustaconcha ellipsiformis | reverse complement strand
TCATCGCATGCTTTAGCAAAGCGGTCCATCAGGCGTTGTAACCCCACCTGTATACCAGAACGAAACCTCTTTTGTCTATAACCCAGGTACATGATCATATTATGCTGCAATAACCTTAAAGCCAATGAAAATTGAAATTCTAACCCGTATTGTGGTATAATTAAAAAAAATTGAAAAACTTTTCCTAATGTCAGTATTTTTAAGTATAGTTAATTTTTTCTTTTTACTTATTTTTAAGTTTCTTTCTGCAAAGAATTTTATTGTCAATACAATATCTAGGTAATTTTGGAAACCATAGTTTTTGCGCTATCCTTTTTATAACAAAGTGTTTATTATGTAAAAATCTATCTTTGGAATATGAAAATATTTTCATAATGTTTCAAAAATTAAATATTTTAGATTTTATGCTAATTGAAGTTTTGTATTATATATTTGTGTCAAAATATAAAATTCCTTACATGAAAGAAAAGGTATGATATTTGGTATTTTCTGATATATCCTTATATTTTCATTCTAAAATACATGAGTTACCATAGTACGATGCAAACTAGATTGTGGCTGCTTGTCAAATCGCACATGCGACATATAAAATGCTCACTTTCTTGTCTAACTACATTATCCTTTCATACATGAAATTATATTTTGTTGCAGAAATTTTATTAATTACCTTTTGTACAAAAGTTATGTCACAAGTTCTCTTGACGACAGTAATATATTTACTGTGATGTATTGCTGAATCACACTTGATGGTTAGACAGGGATAAGTAAGTAACAAAGTTTCGAAACAATAATTTGAAGAAAAAACATTAGATCAAAAGATATTAAACTCGTGATGGTTTTAACACTCGTTCAATAAATTTATATTTATACAACACAATAAAATATACCCCTTATGAACATTCATCTTTCCTTTCAAAAATAACTTTTCCACTTGTTAATTGACGGAATAAATTGTGTAATTTAAAATGACTCTAGTTGATACATTTATGCCAACCATTTAAAATATAAGTTTAAGATACGAGATTGTTAGAATGAATTTTGTGGTGGCACAATCAACTGGAATTGGGGGAGGTAACCCCTTTCGATCTCCTGATGTACCTATAGGTTTCAAGAACACCATAAACTTGGCTATATAAACCTTTCATGAAACTCGCTTCACTCCAGTGCTTAGGCGACTAAAATACTTCCCTAGGAGGGAAGAATTTCATAGTGGTTGATGACTGAAATGTTGCAATGACTCTAGTATTCTTTTCTTCCTGATTTTATCCACTTGTATAGAAAATGAAAACGATTTTCGAGATTATATGGTCCTTCCTATGTATTCGAATTGATCTGCGTCCGAGACGGTGAATGTCTGTCGTTACTGAGCACTCGTCAGCATTAAACTTGGCATTGACTTGTTAATTAACTGAATCGTTTTGTTGATTATTAGTAAAATAGAATAAAATATGAATTATATACATGCAAAAAAGGTTGTGCATACAGGAGAAAGTGCAAGTGAGCGTTTACATTTCTTATAAGAAAACGTACATGTTCATTTACTTAAAATGAATAGCTCTATGGATTGGGCAGACATAGAAATCTGATTTTGACTGTTTGCACATCATCTTTTAATTTGCAGATGTTCATATTTTTTGCCTCGAACGAAAGAAAATGAATTTAGAATACGCATTCCAGTTGTTGTCTACCTCTCGTGGTTAGAAATATTGCCCCTTCAATCCAACCCCACCAATTCCATGCTAATTATTTTATGGCATGAACATGCCCAGATACTAATTGGCATAGAGACACTCCAGATTTGTTCCCATTTAAGTTTTTATCATTTAATAACCAACTTTTGAACATTTTCTGATTCGCACTTCATCTACTTGCATTGAATTTTACGGCATTTACTTCCAGTGTTTCATGTGATGAAAGATGTCGCACATAATGATTTAATGTTATTGTTCAAGTCTGGAGTCGACAATAAACCTAACGCAATTGTGGCGTTTTCACCAACACTCTAAAATTTGGCGTCCACACAAGGTCAATTTAAATATTAACAGGGAACGTTAAACAAAGTGTTAATGAAATGATATGTAATTTACTTAAATGGGATTTAGGGATACAAGTTTATAATCTCATTTTATCCTGGAAAAACACATAATAAATAGGACCTAGCAATAGGAGAGATTTAAAACCACAAATTTAGATATTAAGTTGTAGAAGCGGGTGGATGCTAGGAAAGATTTCCTTTTTAACAGGCAGAAACTAGTGTTTCAATGGCAGTGGCTTTGCATGTGCAGCAAGTACATGCACCCAACCACGGAATGTACATAATTATATAAATATCACGTGATGGTAGATTAATAATAAATGAAAATAATAAACTGAAACCAAGCTAGTAAATTAGGAAAATCAAATACATTAATGCATCAAATTCTAGTTTCATTTACAACAATGTTTTTTCTTCAGCAAGGTCACTGATACCTTCATACATTTTAATAAGCAGGGCAAAATGTTGTACACCCGTACCGGTCGTTCCAACAATCGAATGACCAAATCGTGAGGAATCCAAATGGACGGCTGCCTCGTCTGCAAGCCTTGTTGGAAAAAAGGATAATCTTAGTGAAAAGTCTTTCTCCTTAACAGCCAATAGGATTTCTAGATCTCTAGTTTATCGCCACACTTTGATGGGTGATATTGTGATGTCCTCTAATGACGTATCAGACTATTCATAACCACATCTCTTAATTGCTAGGAATTCGTCGCATTTGGTACATGGTTATAATGTGTGAAATAAACTATCGTCTGCAATGCAGATTTTTATTTCCCATGACATCACAGGGAGGGGTCATAGGTCATATGCGGGAATCGCATTTTTTGTTTGGAAACCATGAAAGCAGATATAGCATAATGACCAATGCAACGTATAAAATGTTGTAAAGGTTGGTGGGGGTATAATATGCAATTTCTCATGTTTATTCATGAAAGTTCGTTTGGTGTGTCTTTTGTCTGGACAGATGTAGTTTTCACTTCTCTGGCAACATTATACAAACTGAGATGTTTTAACGTACTGCTGTAAGAAGCCGTTACTAAAGTAATCCCTCCTTTGAAATCTGTCATGGGACTCTGTATATTGCCATAAATTGAGACTGACTTGTGAAGTACTTGTATAGCTGCCCATGGGCGTCGTCAGGGTATATCGTAGCATAGTGTGACGGGCTTATAAGGAAGTACAAGCTGTATCTAACGTGACTACCACTTCATGAAATGGGGTCCATGACAGTACTCAACTTATGACTGGAACCGTGTTATAATGAAAGTCTTGTAGTGAAGGATTGCATTAGTACTGTGAAAGCAGTATCCATATGCTGAAATTAGGTACATTCGATATATTTAGGATGCCAAATTTGTAAGAGTCGATAACTTTTCTAATTTGGTCAAAGTGTCATTCAATAGATTTTTGTCTTACCTGAAAGGCAGTAGGAGGTATTATATTTTTCTGACAATGGAATTCATTGTCGGTGGCAAAGACATAACCATGAAGGTTTTAAAATTTTGCTAATTTTCTATGGCACACATGGCCATGCGCCTTGATTTTTTTTTCAAGTACCAAAGGCAAATGTTGCATGTATTGATTACATCTATTTAGTTCCATTTGTATGTTCATTATGTCAATGTGCGACTGTAAGTGAATACCCCACTGCTTACAGCTGGGGCATCTCGTTTTGATCCTGTCTTTCGATCTGGTGTGATCATCTTTTAATGCACAAATGCAGAACAGAAATTTTACATGTCGTATGCAAATGTAGATGACCTGGTTAGATTTTCAGGCCATTGTCAAACGTGTGCTTTTTATGCACATTTTAAGAAATGTCTTAGACTTATCAATGAAAATTGTTATAGTTAACAAAAACTTATTCGAGTGCCCATGTTCAGAATTCCTTCCTGATTATAGAAAGGTTTTAGAAGACCCAAAACATAAAGAACACGAACCCAGGCATATTGTTGGGTCCAATATTGAAGCTTAAGTGGCCCAGGTTCTGCTATATTACAGTAAGAACACTACAACAAAAGTAGATTATTTTATCCCAACTTCTAGACACCATCATCTTGCCTTTAAACTGTCAGATTTATCAAGGCAGTAGCGACAGGTGATGTAGTGCTGATATTTTTTGGGTGGAGGAGTTGGTATATTTAGTTATGCAATACTTCCCTGTCACTATTCCAATATTTTATAGTACTGTCCTAATGATTTCCTTTTGGCATTAGAGTTCAGCTGGTATGTTTCTGTTATGGGTCTTCTAGAACTTTACTAACTGTAGGAAGAAGGAATTTTGAGCTTGGATGAGTAGACTGGAAGATGCAAGCAATGCAGAAGAGATAAGTATTGCATCATTCAAATCAGTTTACTCCGCCTAGGGGAAACACCCTCGCGAACAAAATGTTTGATATACTCATTCAATAATTATGCTACGCTACACATCAATGAATTGATACTTTTATGCAAAACATGTATATTATTAACATTGATACGCTTTTGAAGTTGAAACTACTGCTATTAATTTGTTTATTCTAATCAAAACGACCTAAACTAATAGATCTAATAACTAGATCTATTTTATTAGATAATGTACTCGCTTGATTTAATCACAAATGAGCAGTTTGATCTAAAAAGTATTTTATTTTCATCTAAAAATAATTCATTCTTAGAGGCCATGTATAGTACCCTACAAAACGATTATGAAGTTTTGTGTAGCATTTTTTCAACAATTTTCTTGCAATAGACGCATCGGAGGCTCTGCCTTATAGATGGATGGTAAATTTGACAATGATAGACAATGTACTAGGAGTTACGCTTTACCCCGTTAAGTTGTTTGGTTCTGCTAACTTCTGGAATACATGAATATGTATCCTTGGACACTTTTAATGATGGAGGCTATGCTGCGTTTGGATTCCGAATTTACATTTTTGATGACGCATGTCGATTGTTCTGCTTTTTGGACTTATCCTACTACCAAGGTTTTCTACCGAGCCGGATTATAATCACTTAATTTTCCGTGTATGGTGTCGTTGGCAATTAGTATGGTATATTGCCGTCCATTATTGAAGATTCTCCGCATTGTTAATGTCATTCTTCCTTGTAACTACAAAGCTGTACTTGACAGGGATCCGTCATTACTATTTGCAGGCAAGGTTAAAAAACCACATGCAAGCTACAAACGTCAATCTTTTTCGGTGAATTTAAGAACTTGGTTAATGACCACAAGACCCAAACTACCTATTAAATTCCACATTTAGGTGACATATGCAGTATGTTAGATTCTGGTACGAGGTACAAGAAATTTTACTTGATGTCGGTGATCTGAGTAAAATACATGAAACACTAGCTCCGTAGGTGCCATTTTACCAACATAACGATAGCATTAATTGTTTAACATACCGTTAAGCATATTACATATTTAGTACAACGTTTCACAAGTAGACATTACAGTGCTGCTGGTAAGGGCAGATTTAAACGTTAAAGACCATGCAGCAGCAGATAAAAGACGATACATCAAATTAAACACGGTAGTATATAATAGACAACACGCAGATTCACATTTGTTTGTATAAGCACGCCCAATAGTCAGATAAGTGCACTTAAAATTTGAATATGGAGTAGGACTTTTTTATTTAAAGCATGATCAATGTCGTTGATTAGAGCGGATTAAAAGACGAGACGATAATTTATTGCATGCAGCCTAAGATATTCGTTCGGTTAGAAACACATCAGAAAAATTGAGAGTACTTGAACATTAAAATAGAAGGTGCTTACTTAAGAGGCATTATGGAGGCAGATTTACATCTCACAATCGAAATACAGAAGGACAACATATAGTTTAAGTGACATCGACCGCTAAATAGACGTTCATTACACTTGCAGTGCAGCCCGCAAAAAGTCTGAATCGGCTGGTTGAATTCTTTGCAAGAAGATATTTCTTAGTTCATTGGGCAGGCCGTTTCAGACTCATCGGAGAGTTTGGTTTGAAGTGCTTACCATACCTAGTAGTCATTATTTTCGTCCTGTTGTCAGGTTTTAGATTTGCATTTGACTTTTGTGAGAGTGACCAGGTTACTCATGTGCTTTATTGGGCAGTAGTGTATATATCTGTTGCCATGTATCTTAATCTTCTAATGTGAAGAGTTTAAAGGTTTTTTTTCTTGGCAGAGAATCATATGTGATAGTAAAGTTGTCAGACCAGTTTTTGAGCCCCATACCGCATGTTTTCTCCACTTTGTCTGCGCCCTGTTTGCTACAGGAATTCCAAAATGAGGCAATGGTTGAAATGTATCCAAATGAAGCTGTTGTTGTTTGGTAGCTTAAGTGGACAAATAGTTGTTGAGACGTTGCAAGACGTGTGATTGTCTTGCTGCTTTTTGTAAGATATTTGATACGTAGTTACTAAAATTTGAATAGCATTATATAATTCAAGCATGCCTATTAAAGACTATAGTAACGTACGTTTTTTGCACTGTTTTGTGCCAATAATGGCTTATAATTGCCTAGTATTTGCTTGCAGACCTTTTTCTGCCAACCTGTCGATCAGTTTGTTTATTATTGCTCTCTTTTCTTAGAACAGACCTAAATGTAATTTAATCTTCTGTTGTAGGATATGGTATTTTTATAAAGACTATTAAAGCGTTTATGAAGTAGAATTGTCATTTATCAGCGGCCTAGTATGATTGTATAAAAACTGGCACACGTTAGTGCCAATTCCATTTTCCATTCCCATGATTGAAATAAAAATACATTTGATACATTAAATCATTTGTTTCACATAATTAGCCGAGATTATCAATGTATAATTTTAAATTGTTGTCAATCTATTAGCATATTGTTGTAAACTACCTGATATGTTATAATGCAGACAGATGTGGATTATTTGACGTACCGTTATTGTACGACTCCATACAATTTACGCACATAAACTACGACTCCCTCACCGTGACTCATTTGAACAGTCACAAATTAACAAAATGCTCTTGGAGAGATCAGATAGGCAAACTCTGTACCAAATTTGTTGCATTTCTAACAAGCATTTTAAGACGTATGAATATGAATAGATAGATGGGTAAGTGGAGGATATTAAAATATCCCCCATTACAAGTAACGATAAACTTGTAGTGTAGAACATTTCCTTGTAGAACATTTGCATCTGGGGTTGTGAGAAAGAATTTTCACTGAACTATCATAATAAGCTGTTATCAGTTTTGTTCCTATTCTTTACAAGGTATATAGATGAAGCATCAATCTTTAAGCTCATTCGGAATCTTTTGATCTTGTATTGGCATGTCTTAGGAAGGTCCTTTACGATCTAGTCAAATTAGTCTTTGTACCTTATCCCCTGTTTTGAATAACTCCACATTAATATTCAACCATTTTGTTGAAAAGTATTCTCTATTTCCATGACTGAAATGAGAGTAAATGATTTGATTTCTTCTTTTATTCACCTAATTAGCAATCGGATACAATCACACTATTCTCGTGTTCAGCAAGGTCCAACACAAAGCTGTCACTTAAATGAATTATGAGACATCGTGAATAAATCTACATCTAGTCAATATATATTTTGATTTAGTTTCATAACAACAATACCACAGTAGTAGCGTCAACTTTAATTCATATTGAACTTAGAGAATAATGTAAACATTTCAATGCCGATCTCGCAGCCATCTTTAAGCTCATTCAGAATCGTTTCTTTTATTGGCTTGTTTGGAAGGCCGATACAACCGGTACTGGGGCACAAACACCATCACTTTCTGTCGGCTCTTTTTTGACGAACTCGACACAAATCTTCGACCCTTTTTGTACAAAAAGTATTTTCTATTTCCATCACTGAAATAATAATGAATCTAACGTATTAATACACTGGTTTATTCACCTCGTGTCATAGGTTTTTTCATTTTTTCATATTTATTAATCTATTAAAATATTATATAATTGTTATTACGCTGGTGAAGAGATGAAACATGGTAAACAATTCTAGGGTCGTCAGATTCTGCTGGACAAGGTGAACACTTTTTTCTGAAATTATTTACGACGTTATTAAGCATATAGACTTGGAAGACATACGAAAATACTCCCAGACAGACTTGTTTATTTTAAATGCTGTTTATTGAACCTTTTAAACTATTTCGAATTGCTTACATTGATCAGGTGCAGGACCGCACTAATATTTTTAAATCTTGTTGTTAGCTTCATGCCTTCACCACCTGGCTCCTGGAGAGTTTGATAATTACTCTTCCACCTCGTTCTAAATACCAGACCAGACCTTGGAAAATACAACTGGTGTTACTTAATCCAATAGACCAGTATGATGCAACTAAATGAAAATGTGCAAGATATTGAAAGGGTGCAAGCACAAGAAAACAAATAAACCAATGCAATTAACAGTGGCACTCAAATGTGAAGCAATGGGATAGTATTAAAGTGACCAATCATCCCAACCATTCGAGGTTTCTACGCCTATGTTCATCGGAGTATGTTAGCCATTTGCATGCCAAATAACCAAGGTACGCTAGCCATCATAACCTTAAAGGCAATGTGTGTTGGCATGGTGAGGTTTGATCATTGGTACAACAATTAGAACCCGTCAGTATGCTGGACTTTGAGGGACAATACACTAAGTTAAGCGATACTACCATGGTAAGGAAATTCATGATGGAAATACAACTTTTGTATATTTAAAGTGCATACAGACATATTCATTCTTTGCTTCACGTATAAAATATAGAACATGAAGAGAACAAATAACGTCAGCTAAATATGAAATCTAGATCCTCAAAGCTTCCACACCAAAATGGACATTTGCAAATGTGGGACATGTACAATGTAGTTGTTAAAATTAACTGCACAGTTGATTTAAATGATCCGTTTAAACATTTCTTTTGTACTTTTTAGAGTAGAAGTGGTCAATTCTTTGTAATTAATAATACACAAAGTAAAATTTGTTCATTAAAATGGGATGCGAGTTTATGCCACAATGCCTCACGTTGTCAATGTATTAACCAAAATGAAATAATAAAAATGAAACTAGTCTGTATATGACTTGCTGCATTTCTGCCTTGTACCTATATTTTGACATTTTTCGTTTGTTAACAAATTATAATGACTTTGTTTTCATTTCCCTTCTCGTTCTATCAAGTACAATATAACGATTTATAATTACTGAAACCATACAAGCACGTGTTACTCGTTCATTCCTGCAAACAAAAACAAAATAAACTTCTTGGACCCAAAATGGTATAAATGACTCAAAGGCACATTGTTTGCTAGAAATGTCTTAATGTTTTGAACAAAGACCCTATTCTGATGAAGTTATTTTAGAAAGAATTTGAACACTATCCACATTTGAACTTTTTGCTGTAAAAATACATACACAATAATGCCACTTTCAATTTCTCACCATGACAATTTGACCATTTCACCAAATGCATACCAGCCACAAAGCCTGGTCCAAACTTGATGAGCAGAAACCACTTTCCTAACATAACTCAGTAAGGAAAACCCCATAAATCGATATGATTCTTTCTGACCCCAAATGCTTGCCATCCAAAACGTAGTGTAACTGGAGAGGTGGAGTTTAGAAAATCGCAACATATTTTATTCGGCGATCTTGATGTTATAACCTCTGCCCTGCAAAGTAGATTGTTTTTCCCCGACCTGTTCTAGATTTTTTACTATTACTTTCTTTTTGGAGAGGGCCAGGATTTAACTAAATCATCAGAATCAATGTCTGTAGAAAGAGTTAAATATTTTAGCCCACAATTGGTTCCACATGTTGAAAGGTGAAAATTTAAAATGTGTAAAAGGAGAAGTAATTTGGAAGGTGAACATAAACCGAAGATACTAGAATATGCACGTAACAATCTAGTACTGTAATAGTTCACTTTGCATCATTCTTGTTTTAATTGATGTTAAATGAGTACATCATCAGGAAATTTGTTCCACTGTTATTAAATGATGGGCTGGAAAGAGAAAAATAGTAATAGGTAGCATTTATGAAAAGTAAATGTGCTGTAATAATGGTTGCCTTGTGTGAAAGAAATGCTTGACATATATGGGAAATGAGAAAGACATTTCAAACAAATGTAAATATCGCTTTAAATCCCGGCCGAAACTTAATTTCAAGGTTCGTATTTGCCCACAATAAAATTCATCGTAAGATTCGGCCTTGTGCAATGTGAAAATAAATGACGAATCTAATAAATGAACTTTATTTTCCTCCCAAGAAATTGAGTATAAATTGAAACCTCTTTTCATGCGTTCCTTAAGATTGTAAAGGTTCATGGTACAATAACTACCACATTTATTGCATATATTACAACACCATACATGTTCTGGTACGATTTATTTTCGTTGGCTTTGTTATGCATGTTACAATATCGAAGCTTAACTGGTAAAAAGATTGATAACAGGGAATAAGTTAATATTTAAAAATGAAATAAAAACGTCCACCTTGTAAATACACTCGGCATCCAATCCAAGTAAAATGGTACAACTTGTGCCGTCACTGACGAAATTCATTGCACATAAAAATTTTTTAATATATTGTCACAAATTACCTTTGAAATGTAACTTGATGGTATTTGTTAATATTGTTTTCAAAACAAAACTTTAAAGTTCATACTTAATCTCTTAATGCAGATATGTCAAAAGTTACAAATCCTGAATTTCCTGACTATCGTTTCAGCAACTTGATACTTCAACTTTTAAACGAGCATAGATAAATTTCATAACTTGTACATTTCTTTGAAGTTTAAGATGTAAAACAATATTGGAATCTAATAAATGTACGATACTATAGATGTTTCGTTACTTTCTTCAATTTTATGTTTGTCTAATAACCGATATCATCCATTATTATTCCGAGAACTGACGTATTCTCAATGCCAAGTAGAGATCCATGTTCAAGGTTTGTTTGTAATTACAATTGACACTGTTTTCTTGCGGCACTGGCATGAGACTTCCACCCGATCTGAGCTCAGTGTCAATTAAGTGAAAAATTAGTTCCAAAGCTTCATTGTTTTCACAAATGTGGAAAACATTTAGAAACATTTTTTAAAAAAAGATTGGGAGATTTAAACTATAAATTAGTAACGAGGCTAATGACTGAAAGAAAAGAAAACTTTGTCAATATAATTTGCCTTTTAAAATAGCAAAAGCTTCAAACTTAAATCGTAGTGAATTTAACTAAAGGTAGATGTCTGTATGTAGTTTGTTTTCGACCAGTCTGGTTGTTGTATTTAGGAAAACGTGGTTTGAGTTGGAGATTGCTGCCATGAATTTTATTAAAGGATGGAAGTTGTTTACCTTTGATATGAAGTCATCCAG
>QKMX01091645.1:0-12179 GCA_003401595.1 Venustaconcha ellipsiformis | reverse complement strand
ATCCTATATACCTTGATTTATTTCATAGGAATCTGTAACGTCTGTGTATGTATATGAGAACTAATTATTGGGTCGTCATGCGAGTTCATATAGCACCGACGCAGTGCCATCATTTTAGGTGATGTGTGCTAGTCGTGACGAGATGTGGGCTGGTGTGTGCAGGCAAGGCGAGGCGACGGGTGCCGTTTACTCTTACTCGCGGACCTGGGTTCGAAACTCCGTAGAATTTGAATTAAAATTCCCTAACCTGTATGATAGTATTTTTGTGTTAAATTATTAATTCTACCTATTATTATCAAGATTCTACTAGAGAATCCAAGATAGCACTTTCTGATATGTTTGGCGTATGTTTATAATTCCTTATATATATCTATTGTTATATATACTTCTCATGTCACCCATAAACAACCCATAAACAACTGCAATCAGTATACAAATTGCTAACACTAACCTTATTAAATCCAGCGTTTTTCTTTTCCAAACCTGGCCCAAGGATGTGCGGTGCCTAAGGCAGTGATCAGCGCGGGGAAATCCAAGCAAAAAAGATTGCATTGAGGAGAAGCGAGGGGTCCAAGGCGTTTGCCTCGTTCGCCTTGCACTAAGGTCGGGCCTGTTCTTGTGCATCAAATAAATATTTTATTGCTTCTTGAAACTATTGCTTCATTTTAAAGTTATGTGAATAAAACGTTTAGGGTAATCCGTTCGCAGATACGGGGCGGGATACAACAACTTTTTTCTTAGACTTATTTGAATAAATGAGAGGTTAGAAACAGATTGGTAGTTCTTTAAACCGTTGGGGTCAAGTGTTGGTTTCTTCAACATAGGCTTTAGAATTTCTATTTTGAAAATGGGACTTTCTTGGACGAAAGAGAAGTATTGATAACATCGAGTCGTAAAGGTAATATTGAATGTAAGCAGCAATTATGTTGGAATTAGATCGAGTTCATACGACTTTGGGGAGCTCTTTCTCACAGTTGTATGTACCAAATCCATAGAGACAGGTTTATGTGCTGTTAAAGGTTGCCGTGTATATTCTGTATCACAAATGTATGGCGACAATAAGTCCATTGAAATTTGCGTTATCAAGCTTATCTGTAACATATTGAAGTTAATCACGGAAGAAAACTGCAAACAGGTGCATAATGTTGATAGGAGAGAAGACCGGTAGAAGTGGTGTACATTTGTTCATTGACATTAGTTTGTTTGCAGCTGGAACTCTCAGGGATCCTAGTACTGCAGCAATCTGATTTTGGTAAATAAATTAAGTACTATTTTTTAGCAGCGTTATCGACCTTCTTATGAATAGTGGCGTTTGTTGAAAACCAAATCCTCTAAGCCTAACAATGTTCTTTCTTAGAAGTACGAAGCTGGACCCTAACACTACAATACCACGGAGAACACTTTTGAATTGTTACTCTGCACGTTTGTTGTTAGGGAATGTTTATCAAGCAATGAACGCAAGCATTTGTCAAGTTGTTCTGTGGTGGAAGGTAACGAAGTTGTTCTGTTTGCTAGTATTTCATGCATTAGTTCGATTCCGTTTATCATACGGAGGTTTCTATTGGTAGGAAATTGAAATGGTGGGTTAAGGACTGACACATTGAGATTGCATATGATGTAGAGTTTATCTGATGAAAGTTTGTGGGACACCGATGAAGGATGAATATTCTATCTCTGTACTCTGAGTTTGCAAAATTATACATAATATCAGATGCATTCCATTTCATACTCATGGGTTGTATCCTCTATCGCATTTTATACTTTTGTTAGTGTAATTATAAATCATAAAACATGCGGGAGAACAATGAAAGAATGTGAAATGATTTAATAGTATCTGGAAATCAAGTTTAATTCCGTATGCAATAAGTCTGAATAGCTTCATTACCAATGTTTAAGGCATTAGCTGCTCATTGTATATTGCCATATTGATTGTTCTCACAGATACATAGAAATATTTAAGTCATGAAAATGATTTCATTATTCAACTTTAAAATATCACCACTACCGTAAGAGATGAGTATGTCTTTAACATGCATTCTTACTAGATCTTTTACAACTGAATTATTAGCATCTTCAATAAAATAACATTTACACGGAATGATATGTCAAAAACTACAATACACAATCATGATATTAGGCCCCAACATAAGTATTGCCACTTTAAACCTTTACTGATGTTTAATACTTCGTGAAGTGTTTAATGCATTCACGTGCTGGATTAAGGTAATTAACACCTTTTGATTTTTTTATTCATGTTTGCGAGGAGCTTTAATTTTTTTCATTTGTAGTCTTTTTTTTATTTAGTTACATTTTTTAAGCCGTAAATTCTAAATATATTCATATCCAACACAAACACTAGCACCCATTCAAATTCATTTAACACGTACTCTTAAAATATCTGCTTATCGGACATCAGGTAACAATAATAAAAGTCTATGTTGCCTAGGTTTCTCTAAAACAGCATCATTGTGAGTCGGAGACTACAGAGCAAAAAGTCTAATCCAAATTATTTATGTATTGAGAAAACAAACCTTGTTATCTTATTTTTATATTTAAGTTATCAAAGTGACTTTGGTCTGTTTTCATTGAATACTTTAATATTTTATATATCTCTACCATTAATTTATGTCTTATTCTTTTTTCAAATAAATTAAACAGCTAGTTGTTTTCCGTGCACGCTGTTAGCATTTGCACCTCTGACTATTACTGCCGCTTTGCTATATTTTATATTTTGCGCTTAGGCTATTGGGGCAACAGCGTATATTTCATAATCGTTTACTTGTCCAGGGCATGCCATTGAATCGTCGTTGTCGTCAAACAAAATAGGGTTTTATCCAGAACACCGCCTTATATAAGACTACTGATATATTTCAGACAAAATTGCTACAGATTGCTAGTAATTTTTATATCTGATATTTTACACAAAGTTACTATACCTAACATTTACACAAAATTCCAGTCCGCTATTAATAACTCGCTGTGACCTGCAGGTCAAACTTGTGATCAATAAAATGAATGCGCTACTAATAACTCGCTAGGAATTTATAAAACAATCAACAATTGCATATATTACAACATAGGCTCAAAGGAGATTAGTTTCTGCTTCTAACAGTAATATATCTAAATAACATCTGCGTATTTGTTATAGCTCGGTAGACATTAGACTGACTAGTGGAAATTATTTCATGTGTTCGACTCCAGAAAAATGCGATAGACATATTGTCTCGTGTTCCGCGACAGAAGCTATTGTGATGGGGGGGGGGAGCGACTGCGGGTTCTGAAAAAGACGTTATATACTACTTGTACGGGTAATTAAAAAATTATACAAATCTAATTTCCAGGTGCAACGCATTTGGCACCTCAAAACCGCAAAAGCGCCCAGAGTTCGCTTAAGGATGTATTTAATTACCAACTCTCGCGCTCAGCCATCCAGCAATAGCAAAATTGAAAATCAACCATGACAGCCTTCTGAATCTTTAAAATTTTGTTTCGCACTTAGAGATTCACCAGAGGTTATGTTTAGGCAAAATGGAAAAAAAAACATAACAATTACCCAAAATAAGAGATATCCAACGTTAATCAACCTGCTCGTCAGGTACTCCCTTTTGCCATATTTTTTACAGCATGGTGGCTCATAATGTGATTTATATTTCACACAAAATTTATTGCTCATAATTTTCTGTATTTCATAACTCTGTTTGATATCATATCTACAAGCAAATAGTATTTGTCTCGCAGTTCCTGTATTAGATCTAACATTATAAACTTTTCACTTCTTAGATAAGCTCGAAGTTGATTAAGAATTTTATTATAAGTCGCTGTTGCTATGTTACACGATGTATTTTTATTCTAATATTTTGACTCGATCTTTTTATTTATGGTTGATAATGCAATACCTATCCCCGACACTATTAACAATAATGGATTTACGGTTCCGCCGGCTGTAACAATTCGAGCCGTTGTTAGTAATATTGGAATATCATTCAGCGCGCTTACTATTCTGCTGCAATATTTTCTGGCTCGTCTGATTCAATAAAGTTTTTTTTATGGTAATATTTATAGTATTTGATCAGCTCGTCTCGTGGAGACCAGACGAAATATGAATGAAGTCTATTATTTCTTTTTTCGTCATTATGAAACTGTTCCGTAATTATTTCAATAACCGTAGTAAAAGCATTTTCAGCTGAAATCTTGTCAATCACAGCATACCTTTTATTGACATCATCGGCAAAAAACTCTATACTTTTCATACACTTCATGAGATATTATCATGTGTTGGTATTTCAGTAATATCATTAACTTTGCTACGACAAATATCTTCAGTTTCATCGATATAACTAACAACATAAGATAACTTACCCATTTTAAAAAATTTAAGTACTAGATGTTGCCTGAGGATTGCATAAACTGTTGCAAAACTTAAAACACCGAGAATATCTCCTTCCCCTATGTCTATGGTGAGTAGGTTTAGTTACTGAGCAATCAGTCCTTTAATATTTTTGTATCTTGCTTCTATCAGTAAATTTCCAACTTCTTTTGTATAGTTTTAAATGCAATTTTTTAGAACTATGATGTGTTTCACAATCTTCGTCCGTCAATAATATTTTTTACAGTTGTAATATCGTCAAGCGACTGATAAAATATATCTCGTTCGATATCATCATGTCTCAATCTTGGACTCAGTTTCTAATGCTGCGTTTAGTGCAGCATTAATGTGATTTCCGTTATACTTTTAATTATCGCCGGTGAGAGTCTGTCAAAACTAGATATGCTGTTGTTAGCAGGTTAGTGTCATCTACTGTTATCTACTATTTCTAACAGCGTCTTTAATTATATTAGTCCATACCGAGTACACGAAATACTAGACGTTCAGCAAATGCATCTGTCCTTGAGCTTGCTATTTTTAAAATAGTTGAACATTGCTGAAATGGACAAGATTAAGTCTTACTTTTTTATTGTCAAGAAATCGAAGATGTAATGAAATTTATCTTGCTCACGGTTTTTATAACGTTGATCATTTTATCTAAAGAAATGCTGGTTGTGTAATATGTTTAACGGACTTTACAACAGTGATCTGCAAAACATAGCACCAGAACAGTGCAGTAAAGTGTTGTGAGACAAATTTGTTGATCTGCATCACGAAAAATTAAATCAATAAAATTAAAACGTTATTCAACATAATGGACAAGGAGCGGATATATCTAAAGAAATATTTTGCTACAATGCTACAAGAACTGTGTTTAAGAAAAAGGTTGAGCAAGAACGTGCTGGACAACATCGTACAGCAGAAGAAACTGCTAGACTCTTTAAGCCTGTCACCGAGCAAACAACTCGATGTTGATAAAGTATCACCAGAAGATGTAGAAAAACTAAAAGAAAAAGGTCTGCAAGGACTATTTGAAGAAGGACAAAAGAAAGTTGCTGAGGACATTATTGCAAAAACTGTTTATTAACGAGAAGACTTTTAGAAACAACAAAGATCGCATGATGATAGTTTTAAACAAAATAAGTTTATCGCAAGGAAACAAATTGAACTTGAAGAAAATATAAGAAAGTTCCAGATGCAGTGATTAGTGGATCTGAAAAATCTATTTTAAGGGTTTGACATACTGAATAACCTTTCAGCAAGTTCCGACACGAATATCCCAGAGACTACTTAGATTTTCTCAATAAAAATAAGATTAATATCGACATGATAAAAAAGTTAAAAATGAGCGAAGATGAATAAGAAAATGCTAACTCAGAACCGGAACCTTACATTTATGAATTAGACAATTTTTATGATTTGACCAATGATGATGAAAAACTTGTTAATTGTACTGAAAATGAAATTTTTTTTATAAGAATGTTGTTATTCTTGAGAAAGATCGTATGAACGAAAGTATAGCAAATAATATTTATCGAACAAAATAACATAAAAACCAAAAGAGGAAGACAATTGGAAAAATCGTTTGGTATAGTTTAAGTTGAAGTTTAAATGAAAAATATTTGAGGAAAGGAGAAAAAAGTAGTTTATACTCGACTGATAATTATCTTTAAAAGGTCTCCCTCGAAGTCAAGCAATCAGATAAATCAATTAAATCAAATTCTGAATACGATACTGCTGACTAAAAAGACGGTGAAAGATTAACGATCTTTGACTCTGCTGCTGATATTATTGATATACTGATGTTGGTAAGTTCATCGAAGGAACTGGAAACACTAGAACATAAATAGACAATCAATAGTTCAAATACTTGATCATCTGAGATTCAACGGCTCTTTAACGACGAATATCATGTGTTACACAACGATCTGATTCGATAACACCAACCAGTTATCACGTTTTTATCTGCTAATAACAAATAAAAATGTCGTCGATGAGATATTTGACTCATCTCAGACAATATCGAGCAGCGTAAATTTTTCCGTGTTCTATAAACCTGTTATCGAACTTGATCATAGGTCCCCAAAGCAATATGAGATCGGATTAGTATCTGCTACTGTCTGGCACTCTATGGTAAATGTTACAACTAATGTCAATGCCGATATTACGTTCGGGGTGAAAACCAATGGCGCCATCGAGTGGAAATCTGTTAAGATACCACAAGGCGCCTACAACGTCATAGATATCAACAAAACGATAAAATACATTATAACCGCAACGAGCAATAATAACACTATAAATCAAATTGTGTATCGATCTTAGTAGCCAATGTACAATCGGACAATTGTTAGGATTTGATAAACAACAATACGGATCTGACACATCTGCAACAGTATCATATGACAGCGAGTCAGACGTCAACATCACAGATGTAAATACAATTCTTATAAACTGTTCTATTGCAACTGGATCATACACGGCACGAGGTAGCCAAGGACAAACGATTTATTCGTATAGCCCTGATCATCCACCGGGTTCGTTAATGCAAGTCATTCAGAGACAGATAATATTCTAGCCGATCAGTGCCGAAAATCAAATATGATCTATCATGATGTCACTATCTTTATCTGCGCGTCAGCAGCTGAACGAAGTCAGTTTAATCAGACAATTTGTAAAACAAGATGAAACATATATCCAAATTGTTAAAAGGTAAGCATTTTGTACTTGATATGTCAGTGGCACAAATAGCAGCATTTGCCAGATCGAAAGCGATATTTGGCGGATCAATCGGAACAACGACAGCTACTTTAGCACTAACATTATTGCCAAAGATATTACCTGTGTTAGGAAAGTTAGGATTGGCTGCAGCGTCAGGTGCAGTATCAGTAGCGACAAAAAAATGCTGTATTCGTAGACGGAGTCACCGGTGACGTAATCAAACAGTTGCGATGACATCCAAATTTTATCTGATTGATAATTATAAGCAATGCCGACACCACGACCACCAATAACTCATATGACAAGTGAAAAAGAACACAAGAACCAACCGCAAAGCGGTCAGGGGCGGGTTCATAGGAAAAAAATCAAAATTGAATCATCAATATACAAAATTTCAAAAATGGATCTAGAACTCACTGGGTAGCTCTTTATAACACCAACTATATCGATTTGTTTGGTCTTCCTTCGAGTGATTTTATCAAACAATACATCTTTAAAAATATTAAAAAATTAATTTAACTCTAATCAGTTTCATCCAGTCAGAACCTCAAATTGTGGCTAATATTATGTTATCAAATAAATATCTGGATCCGATAGCGTATCTAAGCACAAGAATTTCTTAAAGTTTATTCTGCAATATGACACCAAGTATAAAATGACAAAATACTGTCTCAAATGCAGAACCAAAACCAATAACAACAGAAACAACCGCTAATAACAGAAAAATGCTGAAAAGTATATGTGATGTCTGTGATAAGGGAAAGAGTATGTTTCTTAAACAAGATAACCCGGGTAATAAATCACTGGTGATACAATTACTGGTGGTTGTAATGCAAATCCAGAGTGTTAGCACTCCGACAATAACATTCGACGATTAAGTTATTTTTGCCAGCAACTAAAAAAATAATGAAATTTAATTGCGATGATGTGAACAAAGATCTGTGCCAGAAACAAAATAAGACAGTTCCCTATTGCCAGCGTTGCAATCACAGAGTTGTCATCGGATCAGCATTGGACAAACATAAAATTATTGGCAAATTACCAAAACCAAAGGGAGGTTGGACGCAATGTCCAACGGCAATCATGGCATACATATATCAGTTCATGGAATCCACTTGATCATCAGCTCGATGAAAATGACAATCCGTTACCAGGACTAAGAACCTTACAACAAGTTGACGTAATTGCGATGCGTCATGATATTAATCATAGCGATCACGTCGACGACAAATTAGGTTGAGATCGGGATATGCTTGACGAACTAAGAGAGATGATACCGGAGAATATGCAAGAACGAGTTGATCGAAAGCTTCTTCAAGGTAACATTTGAGAAAAATATAAATTTGGCGTTAGTGTACCTGGTAAACGTCCAATGAAGACGCATATAGTTTTTACAATGGAATGTCGTCGCAAACGCAGTTGACGATATCTGGACGATAAATCTCGCAGATATGCAAAACATTGTACAGTACAACGATGACGAAAGATACTTGTTTAACGCTGCTAACGCATTTAGCAAATACGCATTTTGTGTTCCTGTTGCCGATAAAACTGGATCGACAATAACATATGCGTTATTGTTAAGACGAAGCGAAAACCAAATAAGATTTGGACCGACTATGGATCAGAGTTTTTTTAACAAAACGTTTAAGCAGTTTCTGAAATAAAACAATATAAAAATATGTCATCGGTAACGAAGGTAAGAGTGTCGTTGTCGAAAGAGTTAATCGTGCGATAAAAGAAAAGATGTGAAAATATCTTACAGCAAAATATACCAACAGACATACTGATGATCTGCCAGCGATGAAAACACAGTACAAAAGGTATGTCACCGAAAGATGCTATAAAAATCCGGTTCTTGCAAACGAGAACATGTATCGCAGGCATACATTTAACGTTGGTGATCGTGTCAGGATTTCATTAACAAAAAAGACATTTTAAAAAGGTTTTACCAATAACTGGTCCGAGGAAGTATTTGTCATCGATAAGATTTTAAAAACAATGCCGGAAAAGTATAAGCTAAAAGATCTTGCAAATGAATATGTTATAAGAGGTTTTTATGAACCTCAACTAACACGAGATATCTTGATTATCGAACGAGTGATAAAAGAGTGGTAAAATGACGCGGTTACGGTGATAGTTTTAAGAGTTGGCTACCAACCAGTGAAATAAAAGATCTTTGACTAGATCGTTAGCGATCACATTGGATGGTAGTAAATCTTTTCATATTGTAGAAGAACAGACTTCCATTTAATGAGTCTGCACAACGATATCAGATATTGTCTTCGATCTTCTGTTGTATCTGTCAACAAGTTTAAAATATTTACAAAAATTAAATCAAATTGTATAATTTTGCGACAATAAACTTCAAGTTATCTAATGCACATAAACGGCTTGAGCATCTAACAAAATATCTGATGCACTGTTAATGTAAAACCAATTTTTATTATCTTTCTGGCAAGGTGATATTTGATACTATATCGTGATATTTGACACTATATCGTGATTGCGATACGACATAAACTTTTTCGTGCTGAGGTATAATACATGATTCATCGGCAAGTTGATCATCATGTATAGAAAACGTGTTTCAAGATCCAACTGACGCGATTTTGTCAGTCGATTACAATCTTCAATTTTATATGGATCAGCTCGAAGATAGATAATCGTTGAAATATATACTTTATCAGTGACATTACACATAAATCTTTTATCTAGTAAGAATAGTAAAAATGTCATACGAAATAACGGGTATTGTCAGAGCTAAAATGCTGAATATAGATTTACTGTTTGACGCGGTTAAAGTTTTTATGAGCAATGATAAAACGGATCTCAAACATGTTAATCTTTTCGTTGATACGATTCTTACTAGGCTTTTAACTGTTAACAAATTTCGAGGTATCAGAACTCGAAAATAATAAAAAGATCTTTGTCAGATATGACAGGAACACTGTCATGAAATTCGCTCATTGCTGCTTGACCAGAGAAAATCTTAGGAATATTCTAAAGATAGATCTTTGATCATCTAGCTGATTGCAATGGAGTGTGGTAATGTTGATGCAATGGCTACTTCGAAGTAGAACGAGAAAAAAAATAATCTTATTTTGCTTAACAAGGTTTAACTCGATTGCATGTTGAAATAAGGTAAGATGAAGATGAAGTATGACATGGAATCCTTAAGCAAATATGTTAATTGCTGTTTGACTAACAGCGATGTTGACGCTATACTAAACGGTAAGTGAATATAGAAAGATTCTATCACCGCTTGTTTTTGAGAAGGCAGATTTTTTAGTTCCATCATCAACAAATCTGAGTGAATATTAAAATATTTTGCAGCTAATATCACTGACGGAAATAATGTTTCTTCTCCTGATGAAGAGTTAGTTGCTATAAGAGATCTAGAAGGATTTTTGAAATTGAATTGTCCTCGTCCGCGCATATAATTTTCGTTAGGAGTAACAATGTCAAGATTTTCGAATCGGTTGTCTGTCTTCATTCCGTTTATATGATCTATGACAAGACCAACAGGAATAAACCCATGAAATTCTTCATAAATAAAACGATGTGAGAGATATAAAATTAGATAAGTTTGTATACCTCATACTGACACTTTAAAATATCCCAAATTACCAACATAACCAATATTTTGTTTTGTTCTGATGTTCCTGATAACTAATCTTCTGATAGCCTAATACAAATCGTATAACGGATGTGGTTTAAAACCCTCTTTCAAAGACACATTGGAAATATTGTTGTCCGTGACTTGATCCGTGGCACGATAAACTTGCATTCCAGCAGGAATATCGTCATTGAACAATGTCCAGATAAGTCGTGTAAGAATATTTTAGTATTCATTATCATCTTCCGCTTTTAATGTCATCTTGTAACTCTCCGATGTTAATAGTCCGATGTTAATAGTCCGATCGAATTTTTTCGTTTTCAGATTTACTACAACACGAAGCCCATCGACAGCGAAATAATTGTATTTTGAATGAAAACAGAATATTTTCTGGCACCTTGCATGATCAATATTGATGATAGGTCGTTGGTATAACTTTGCCATATTATAATATTAGCAATATTGTTTCTCTAATTAACAATTTTATATCGCACTATTAGATAAATATAAAACACAATATTATATGATGTTGAAACTTGCAGATATCGCAAAAAGAAGTTTGTTCGTGACAAAATATAAGCCCACAAAAATTGCAACAGCATTTGACTGATAATCAAAATTTACTTGCAAACTTCTCATCTACAAATCTGTTTCATTTACTTCCACCAACTGTAAAATCTGAGCTTGCAACGCACAAGGGTCTAAAACGTCATGTGCAGTTTCATGTTTGTTTTTAAAAATGAGTATATCATCGGATTGGCAATCTGATGAGACGCAATCATCTCAACAGCAATTCGAAGAACTTGCTGATCCTTACATTACTTCGCTATCCTGCCGAGTTTTGATTGGAACAAATTTATCAGATGATATATTTCAGGAGATACAGAAAAATGATTGATGAATATACAACATCTGGATCGAGTTGGAGATTCGATAAATTAACAGAACTTTTGTTTCGTGCTATGAAATATAATCCATTGCGAAGTAGCTTCTATGTCAATCTGCCAGCTAAAATTAAATGATAATAAATGTTTCCAATGGGCTATATTTCAGCGTTATTCCCCGTAGATAAGCATACCGACAGTGTCAAATTACATGTTTTCATTCTAACAATTTATTCTTTTCCGGAATTGTATTTCCTATTTCCAAAATTTGAGAAACAAAACATATTACTTTTACCAGGTGGTATTAATGTGCTTGGAGTAGATGATGATACACAAAAGATTTATCCAAGATATATCAGCAATCCAGCCATATCAGATCTCACAAAATCCAAACAACCAACAATAAACTTGCTGTTCTATAACAACCATTACGTGCGGATAAAAAACTTGAACGGGTTGATTGGTAGGTAGTATAACAAGCACAACGAAAATAAACACATGTGTTTCAAGTCCATCCACGGATATAAGTCCCATCTAGTATTAAATCGTTACCTAGAATAATGCTCTAACATAAAGATATATATATATATAT
>QKMX01091584.1:180-14835 GCA_003401595.1 Venustaconcha ellipsiformis | reverse complement strand
ACCAATGCTTTTGAGAGAAACTGAGTCTAAACCAGAATTTTGCTTCACATATGCGCTGCCAACACTGATTTGAATTACCATTAGGCATCAATATTGAAAATGTCTTCACCACCAAGGAAGAAGTATATTGCACAAAAAGTAAAGTTCAGAATATACCAAAATTTGGCTGTGCTTCAGCCATCAAACACCGACATGTAATTTGCAAGATTTGTGTAGTCACCTGGCTAGGAATGCAATGGCCAGATCCAGGTCACATTTGAGCAGCGATGTACTTTTGATTTGTCTGTAAGCTGCTTAAAGATGTAATGAATGCTATGCTCGCAATTGCTGAGAAAACAAATCATATTCCGATTGATTTCATGCAGGTATATCTCAATGAAAGGTCGTTCAAGTTCGCTAGGCCGGCTAGTAAGTAGCTACCCCATTCCGACACCAAATGGAGTTTGCAAATTCCAACTTTTCATAGGCAATGGATTCTGACCCAACACATCAACATATATGTCTAAATATTAAAAATGGGGTGGCAAGGGTCAGAGGAATCTCTGGCTAGGTGGCAGAGATGATGTGAAGAACATTGGGAGCAAAAAAGCACATAGTGGTTGGGAAAATTAAGAACCCCAGCAGATTTCATTTCTGGAATATTTTAAACCATCGAAGGAAGACCTGCAGAATACCAGCGCTTAAAATTGTGACTTTTCATTTTGAACATGATCTACCTTTATCAAATAGATCCCATGCTAAACATTTGTTCTGACAAATATTTGAAAATCACTTCACAAATTCATGTTAAAATTCATGAATATTTACCTCTGTTTTCACTAATTGTGAGCCTGGAGGGTTGCCAACTATGTGAGTGTGAAGATACTTTTGAGGAACAGCCCTACTCCAATCTGACCATGAATATTATGGAGTTGAGTTTTAAGGCAGCCATAGAGAGTTATCCTAAATGTTTCCAGCTTTGGGATGCCCTCCACTGTGTAAGACAACATATGATTATAAGGTCAAAGTGTTGGTCAGCATCATCCAACATGTGAGCAAGCACTGGCCAATAAGGGTATGGGTTGTTAGCAGCTTCCCACGAGTCAGGTTGTTTTCCTAGATTCTTTCTCCACCAGATATGCTGGTTATAAGCCCACGACAACAACCAGGCTTTGCAGCTAAGAACAAGTTATTATTAGTGGGAAATAAGAGTTGTTATACACAACCTCTCATCTATAGAGTAGCCACCATGCCACAATAACGTATGCACCCTCGAACACTGCTTAAGCTGCAGAGAGAGATGTTTTGGCAATTGCAAATGACTCTTTGTGAAGGCAGGAAAGCAAGATATCACCTTTGAAGTCCGATCTTTGTGTCTTAAGTAGGTTATATGCTCAGCATACTCTGGTGTCTTATCTCAATGGGCCTTGTGATTGAATGCAACATTTCAATCTGAGACATCATAGAAGCTGTTTGGCTGGAATGCAGAGTCAACTTTCTTTGTCAGAGATTTAGCTCTACAGAGACAAAACCTGAATCTGGTAGGTCCTGAGGCTGTGGCCATGACTGGCACCAGACCAGATTAAACCAATACAACCTCTTAATTGCACTTGATTCACGAGTTAATTTTGACAGAGGATTTCATTAATCATCTTCTTTACCTGAAAGAGCACATGACCATAGAAGAGTGGGTTATTGTTCATATGGGCAATCCAGTCTTTCTTCTCTTGAAGGATACGTGAGACGATTTGGGAATGTATGCAATGAAAAAGCTAATTTTTATAGTAAATTATGTTTCTCCAAGAATATTTATCTCATCACATTACTTAAAAACGCTCCCGTTATCCCAGTTATGCAAGCATTCTTGCTGGTAGTCCACTAAAAATGTATTTTGTCCTTGTATAACAAGAGGGGTAATGGGGAAGAGTTATTACCTTTTTGTGTATTTAATAATAAACAAAATACAAATTTTTGACTGTAAGTGGGACGGGATTCTTAAGGTAGCGGGCTTATATTCCCTCATGTTAATATGATTGGGTAAGTGTTCTCATAAAAGCATAATTTACTAGAAAAAAAAATTGCTTTATCTGCCAGTTGCTCTTGCATTTGGTTATATAGCATCAGGTAGATGTTAGCCAGGTGAGAGATCTTGTGCTGCTTATTATTGCTTCTTGCAAAATAACAATATTGAAAGTTTAATTTATTTAAATGAACATTTTATTTTAATACAAAAATTGCTGATGTTAGTGTTTTTATAATGTAAATTTAAATGTTTATTTTTATTTTAATTGAAATTTTTAAAAATGAAAACAATAGTGTTTCTTTAAATAAGTTCATCATTTTCTTTTCTGATGTATTTTAATTCATCTTTCCTCTCTTCTTTTAGAGCAATTTTGTCTTCTATGTTTGAGAGTACTCAAATTGTTGGCTTTTACCCAGCATTAGTGTTCTTTAATGGCTGGCTCCTGACGCTCCTAATTCTCCATGGATTCTGGTTCTCACTGATAGTTAAAGTCACCTACAAAGCATTCACTTCCACAGGAGAGGTAAGGACAGCAGTATTACTTCACACTTTGTAATGATTCAAATACAGTAAACTTTAAATATAAGAATTGTATTGTGAAATATTTGGTTCTAACAGAAGAAAAAACGAAAACAAATGAATTCTGTGGTAAATTTAAATCCTTAAAATGTAATATCCAGTTCCCAATTTTGCCAGCAGTTAGCCAGTAACAAACATGCGAAAACATATATACTCAAAATTTCTAACTGCAAATAACATAGACCACTAATCTGACATATAATGAGATGTCAGATCAGGGACTATGTAGTTTGTTCTACTGATTACTATTACCAAAAGGCATAGACCCAGATTTTCAGGTGAACAATGCAATGGAAGATCTGCTTCTGGCAGCTTATAGTTGGACTTGTACATAAGAATATTTGGTATATTCATCTTTTACAAATTACATTTCCTTTAGATGTAAACTTGCAAGCAACATAAGTATGCCTTGCTGTCTCAGTCTTGGTTTGAGATAAATAATTATAATTTTAAAAAGAAGTTTCATGTTTCATTTCTCATTCTTTTCATTTCATTATTCTGTTTTGATAATAGTCAAAAAACAAAGTACCTCTTCTGTATTAAAGGTATGATGCTTGAAATGATAGATTCAGTATGACCGAATGACTATGTACTAACTTGATCATTGGAACCATAGTTGTATGAATATTGTCCAAAAGAAGTTATGGCTCACCTGTATTTTTTCTCATTTTGTCAAGAACTTCAGTGTCACAAAAGTTGAAAACACACTTTATTAATTTAGACATGTATTACCTTGCTTTGTATACTCATAACTTAATGATCATAGCAAAATATGTATTGAATTTGACTTGCATTTTGAAAATGTCATGCATGTAGCCAATTTTTCTTGTATCCTTGAATTGTAATTATTCTTTTAGACTTATTAAAAAAAGTATTATAATTGTAGTGAAGCAAACTTATGTAATTTATTCATTTATTCACTAAGGACAGAAGACCAGTAGAACACTTAAGTGATTATTACTATACATGGTGATGGCTGAATAAAGGTGGACTTTAAGGAAGGTGTGACTGAATGCATATGAAAATGAAAAGTATACCTATGTTTAATACAACTGTAGAAATACAAACAAGAAGCCAAACTTTGGTTGAATAACCATGTTACATTACCATTGTTCCTTATTTTGGTAGATTGAGGGAGATGTTAGAAGCTCAACTGAGGAAGAAGTCACCCCAGAAACAGATGAAGATCCCCTTGCAACAGCTAACCATGTAGACCACTTGAGGCATAAATCGGGTTGAAAAGATTGTCCTTGGTTTCTAGGAACACAATTCTGGGCTTTGTGCAAGAGAAATCAATCAGATGGGCAGTTTTAATGGATGCTTATAAATTCAAACAAAAATGAAAGTTGCTCAGAACAATAGTGTGGCTAGGCTGATTATTAATGCACCAGGATCAAGTAATATGACCAATAGTTGACCAGAAATAGTCATGACTTCATTGATCAAAGATTTTATTCTGTCTGAATGAATGAGTGATTTTTGTACTCTTGTGAATGCACCACAGTTTATTCAGAAGCTAGAAGAAAAAGAATAAAGGAAAATGAAACATAAGAGAAATTATTTACAGTTATGCACCATAATCATAATTCCAAGAGAGAACTGTACTGCATGCACAATGCTAGAACTTAAGGGTAGCTGATAACTGCAGGCATTTAACATGTTTAATACTTTTGAAAAGAAAATTCAGATGAGTCAGTAAATATCACATTTTACATTAAGAAAAACATTGAATTTTTAAAAAAAAGGCAGCTCTGGGTTATTGATTTGACTGTAATAATTAAATTCTGAATATGTGTAATGACCTTTTTTTGTCTAGGGCATGGTTAAATCGAAAGTGCAGTATTGATAAATATTGACTTAGAGAGTGCCTTACAAAATGGGAAATGTTGCCACATACAAATAAATATCGTCACCATCCATTAGCAGTGGTCACCACTCTTCACAGTCGGCAATATTTTTGTCTTTACAGATCATATTTCCAACTAATATTTTATTTCTCATTAGAGGCTACCCAACTTAATGTCAGATTTGTTCCTTTCAATATGGTGCAGGTAAGAGAAGTTATACTGTAGTTGATATATACTTATAAGGTCCAACTTCAAACAAGATAGATCCTGATCTGCCATTGCACAGTGTGCCAGCAGATTAAAGTCTATCTTGCTTGTTTTACTGATTACGTCCCTACAAGCTTCATAGACCCAAATTTGGTCTTGATTATGCAATGGCAGTTGTGGTTCATGCCATTTGCGGTTGATTTTATAAGTATATATAGTATGTATTTTGTGTAAAAGTGAATATTGTTTGAATTTCATGATTTTTTAATGTTCTGTGTTTTTTGAAGCATTGTATAATGAACAATGATTACTTCTTTCATTTTTACAATTCATCTAGTCAACCCGAGCTTAAGGCATATCACAATGTTCTCAGAAAAAAAGGTATAGGTCATAAGAAGCACAAAATGTTAAGTGTTCTGAAATTGTAGAATGTCCAGTCTTGACCATGATTTGTTCAGAAATTGCAGAATGTCCAGTCTTGACCATGATTTGTTCAGAAATTGAAGAATGTCCAATCTTGACCATGATTGTATCATGCAGTTTTCTTCTTTGGGTACTTTTTATGAAAAACCCTAAAGTAGAATTGCAAATGGATTTGAAAAAAAAATCTTTACCTATGCTAAAAATAAACTGCTGTTTACAAAAAAAAGTTTTAAAAAAATGCAGTACACATAGGAATATTGATTTCCATGCATTGCTCACAATTGCTGCTAGCAAGCTGTCAGTTTGCTGGTTACAATTTTGATATTGCTAGTTGAAAAAAATGAAAGAAGTTTATTTTTGGGAAGAGTTTTAATTTTTTTTTAAATTTTTGCAAGTTGAAACCATTGCAAGTATCAAAATGTTGCTAGTACTTGAAAAAGTTACTAGTTCCATGCTAGTTCCCGAAAAAGTTACTTTTGTAACATGTTTGATGCTGTTGACAAGCCCTGATGTAACAACTGTATTTATAAACTTTTAAGTGGAATTGGAATGCACTAGAAATAAACTGTTAATTAGAAGAAACCTTACTAAACATGTGTTTATAATTCCAGAGGTTGACCAGATAAAAAAGCTATTGAATAAAATGTCCTGCTGCATAGCTTATTTTGGAAGAAGTAGGAATTTGGGCCTTCCCATAAATACTCTGTGAATTATGATTTGTTCAGTCATTGGGTAATTAAGTTGACAGTTGATTAGACTTCAGTTAACTCCCAGTTCATTCCAACTTCCATCACTTCTGGTTTATTCAGCGTCAACATGCCATCAGTTATCAAAAATAAATCTTCTGTTGTAGCTTTTAACAATTCTGCTCTTGTATTCATTGAAAATGAATTATCTTCTAAACTAGAAGATGCTTTTTTACAATTTTTGCATTTGTGGAAAAATGACTTAAAACCACAGTATAAAATATATAAAAATAATTTACATTCTTCTAACAAATATTGCAATTCTGACCTGTAGTATAACATTAGAAATGGATATCAAAACGCCTTTGACAGACAAGTCAGTGTAAAGATTAAAATTTACCTGTGTCAGTTACAAACAAAAATCATCAAAGACCTACTACCTAGAAACCTCCTCATGGCTTTATAGAATCAAAATCGTCATGAACCACTGCACATAACAGTAAAATCTATTTTAATAGAGGCATCTCACATTTTTTAATTTATTTTATGATTCAGTAAAATTATCTTTTACTTCAGAATTAAATTAATCAACCTGTCTTGCTTATCTCTATATCATGATTCTGACACTTTGAGCAGCAAGGTGTTGGATCATCTTTGTGGTTTATTAAACTTGTTCACAGTCATGTTTTTAAGCCATGAGTTTTGTAGGAAATTTAGAAAACCTACATTAGCGTAATTCTTGTAACAATGTGGATATGCTTTGGTTGGACAGGAAAAATCCCAAACATTTTTATTCATTCTAATGTGCAAAATCTTTTTTGTAGAGAATGGATCTTGTATTGAAAATCCGGTAAATTGTTTCTTTTCATGTACGTTAAACATATTATAAGCATTTGTTTCTCCTCTGAATCGCAATACATGTGTTATCACTTTTTAATCAGTTTGTACAAAATTGTCTTTTTCAATGTATATTTCTCTGTTAAAGCTGCAAGTTTTCTGCATGTATGTTGTACATAAGTTGGCTCATTTTTTCAGCTGAACCTTGGACATGATGTTTGTGTATGCCTGAAGTTTTCACTTGGACATGTGTTTTCATCATCTCAATGTCCTTTACAAGTTAGACATGACAGTCTGCATGACACCTTCATTATTCTTTACTTTAGTGTAGAAAATCTACACAGTAACATAAATATTATATGTGGACAAAATTGACGCCTGTAAGGAAAAGGAAAAGATTAATAATTGTAATGTGTCTTAAACTGCATTGAATAGGCTTTGTATGTGGAGAGTATTACACTTCCTTAACTGTTGAATGCCTAAAATAATCTATTATATGTCAACAACAAAAATTCTTCAATGTGCAAAAAATTATTAGTTTCCATTGGCAAAGTGCTTTATTTCCTGTTTTGGTGGTTCAGTCATATAACTTGGGTCTTCTGAAATTTTTTATTTTATATTGTATTTAAAAATGGTTCACATCTCCATGATTTCAAAGCCCATTATATTTAAAGTCATACTCTTCTAATTTAGTACCTTTCTTATGAAATTTTATTTTTGTCAAGTCCTTTCTATTTGGAGGTATATTTACTGAAAATAACATTCCTTCTACTTTTATATGGAATTATTTTATTGCATCTGGCATATTGTATTTTTGAAGACAAGAGTTAAATACTTACTTGATCTTTTTATAATTGCACTTTTCTAACTTTGACTGGAAACTGATAGTATTTGCTCAAAAAAGCAGACAGATTTTATTATGGTGATAGATTTGGTATTTTTGTCTTTTCTTTACTGTTTCCAGTTCATTAAATGAATGAAATGATTTCACTGTGAAGTTTATTTTGGCGAAGTTGAAAAGTCAGCTGGTATTATATCCAACAGGTACCATTGGGTGGTTGTCTTGCAAGTTATCAGCTGTTTTCTTCAAATTATATTCATTTGTAAGAAACATGGTATGGCATATATAGTAACATTGTGTGACAACTTAACACATGATATCACATAGTCTGTACACTTTACCTAAAGTTCAGTTTTATATTTTGATATTATAACATGTTAACATGTCATTTTATGTGATTCTGATTGGAAGCCCATGAAATTCTTGTACGGTATTCTCTTTACTGACTGGCTGTGATTGTGGGAAAATTTTTTTTACCACCCCTTATGGAACTTTTCATTTCACTGATACTATGAACATTTTGGCAGCAATTTTTCAAATTGACTGTCCAAAAGAAATTGGTAAAAAAAAGTTGTGTCTTTCTGAATGCGGTGAATTTACTCTACAGGGGCCCCTTGCACCATTTATTGCCTATTATGCGCTGAAAAATGTCATTAAACTCCAAACAAGAACAACAACAAATAAAACTAAGGTTATTAGACAGTTGATAAAGTGGCATGGGTGGGTAGGTTGGTGGTAATCCTCTAACATGATATTAGATACAAGAGTGGTTTAAATGTCAACGTCTTGAAGTCAATAAACTCACCTCTCTTTATAGAAGAAAATGCACAAAAATGGGTCCACCAACTGATAGAATGTTAGCCCTATCAGACCACAGCATTTTTATGTGGTAAAAATAGCTCAACTGATTTAATGTTTCTTATGTAATTGTGTCTCCTGTTCCAAATCAACTAATTCAAGTATCTGATCACAAATACATTACAGTAAATATGGAATTTCTTTATCCATCAATCATCCATTTTCATGTGAATATCCAACAACTTTCAGTAGTGAAACTGACATATCTTGGGTATAAACATTGTTACATTGATCATCTATGTAACGTCACAGGGAACTTTCATGTACATTCTGTTTAGAAAAATGATGTCAGAGTCAAGTGTTCTATTTATTTGGAAAGACGGTGCTCCTTTAATTATTTGTAAAAGAAAACATGGTTTTAATTGTTATTGGTTATAAACTGCACATAAAAATTGACCAGCATTTGGGACTACTTTTTATGTGCAACAAATGAAAGGTACAGCATTTGAGTCAGAATGAACAAAATTATTTCCTCTCTCACACATTTAAAAAGCTGATAAACAGAATCAAAAATGAGTAATGATTTAATTTTAATTTATGAAACTCATTGAATAATATCCAGCTTTTGCTCAGCAAGTCTCTCAAAAGCTAGACATTATTAAACTCATTTCATAAATCCAGTATTAGATCATTACCCTTTTGAGATCTCTATGTATGATATATATATAGTAAATTTTCTATGGCAATGCTAATATGCAGCAGTATTTTTATTGCATGGTTTGAACTTAACAAAGGCCCAAATTGGCTGCATTGCTATTTAACCATGATCAGGATTCGTCATGAATTTTATGATTTTCATTGAGACAATCATCTCTGAAAGCATTGTTTGGGGTTAGGTATATAGATATGAGTATAATAACATTTCACACCTAATATTGACCAGTAGAGTAAAAGTGCCACCAAGGGACACATTTTTATTATTGTTGTTGTTTGTTGAATAAGGATATTGAATGAATTGTACCATTTGATACAGTGTTACACTTGATTTTTTTTTTTCTCGAAAAAAAACTATATATGTTGAATATTCTTGGATCTATGGAAATTTTATATGTGGTAGAATGATATACGGTATATACTAGCTTACAAATCTGATTCAACTGGGAACTTCAAACTGTCCTGTAATACACCAGCAAATCATGGTCTGTGCAGTTTGTTAGGAATAATCATTAGAACAAATAATATACACCCTGATCTGCTGGTACATTGCATGATGGCAGATCTGGGTTTGTGTTGTTTGTAGTTGGACTCTGGTTGTAAGCGAGTATATATGGTATGTCCTTTGAAGGGAGATTGTACAAAGTTGATTGGTATGTTGTACAATGAACACTTATGACGTTTTCTCAATGTTAGATTACAACACAGTCTAAACTTTAGGTAGATATAACTGGCTTTACTTGGAAAACCATCTTGGCTTAGTTTGTATAATACTAATGTGATCAGCATGTTTAAATTGAGCTGTCTTTAAATTTAAATTTGGTGGCATGTTCACGTTTATAAATTGGATGTTTAGAATAGACTTCTAAGTTTTTTTTTAAGCCTTTGCATATTCTCATTATTTATTATGTTGTTTTATGGAGTTAAGGTACAAAACTTTAGTCCGCATGATTTGGTCAGAGATGCTTGACCAAGAAAAATTATAAAAGGTATAAGTTTTGACATGTATGTGTTGTTAACCAGATTAGAATTGTGTGCCTTTTAAAGTAGTTTTGCAAGCTTTTTATCTTCATTTTTTTACTGCATGTTTTAGAAAGTATCTTTGATGAATCCTACATTAAAGTTTGTTTTGTCCTTATATGTCTTACTATTTATATTATTAAAAAAAATTTGGACTGGTCTGTAGATATGTGCCTTGTGAATTATATGTGTATGGATGTATTTATGTATGCAAGTATATAGGTTATCTTGATATGGTTTGGGCTTTCTCATCTAGTTCTCTTTATTCCATCACCATATTCTATGGAGTAGACATGTATGCCCTTGTGTCCATCCTAGGTATCGTGGAGTGGTCATATAATGTTACCAGTATATGACCTTGTGTTTATCCTAGGTACCATGGAGTGGTCATATAGTGTTACCAGTATATGACCTTGTGTCAATCCTGTGCATCACAGAACAGGCACATAGAGTTACCAGTGTATGACCTTATGTCTGTCCTTTGCTTCATGGAGTGGTCATTTACTGTTACCAATAAATGACCTTGTGTCCGTCCAAGGGGACGTTTCTGCTCAGTTCCATTTATTTTTTTAATGACTTCATTGATTGAAGCCAAATTAAAGAATTGTTTGATAATTTATGTCAGAGAAAATCTATTTGAGCCATAGGTTTATATTGATATGTATGTGTGATTTTCTGTGGTCACTGTTGGTGTGGACTGTGTCTTCATCATGGAGAGCAAGTGTCTGTCCTAATTTATTTTTGTTTTAAGTTGTAAAATTTCATTTACATGGAGGTTACGTTATGGTTTTGTTTGTAGATGACGCATAAAGTTTCTGCAAAATTCTCGTTTGTGATCTTCGATCCATTATCAAGCGATATGTATGTGTAAATGTTAGAAATATATACCAGTAATAATTTGGATATTTAAAAAAAACATAATCTGCCCAGTCATGAGTTAATCATAGTCTAGTCTGCTTGATAAAATGAAAAAAATATTGAAGTAACTATTCATAGAAATGAAAATACTAAAGTGTATTCTAATATCCACAATCAAATCAAATCAACAATCATGTCTTTACAAAAGGCTATCTCTGGGAAGTGAGAATAGTGGTGATTTGAGAGATTTATTCTGCTTTTATTTGCCCATACATGCATATAATACTTCCAAAACCGACTGTAGGGAGGTGTTTCTAATATGTAATTTGACATTTTTTTCACTTTGTGGCCAGGTTATGAGAGATTAAAATCTGATATTCTGCCAGGGTATGCAATTGTGTGAATTGTGCAACATTTGTACCAATTTGCACACTTGCAGACCATTGATGTGCAAAAAGTTCTGCAATGTAATTTAAAGTTGCACATATGAAAAATTACTTTGCATAGTATACAGTTTTTATTCAGCTGTTGACTGTGCATAATTTTGCTGTGATGTAAGTCACATTGATAGAGTTATCCTAGTGCCTGTCCTTTTTCATAACTGTTACACATCTAAATTCTTCGGTTTGACATTAGTGGTTCTTAGGATAAACTTTATTGGCAGATTGGGCCCAGGAACAATCTGTCTTAGCTTGAACCTTGCATCAAGAAAATTTTACAAATGCACGTTTATAATACAGGCTACCTAGAAAATCCAAAATGGCTGATTCCCTGTGTGGTTAATCTTTAGAATATGATTTCATTTGGCAAATACTGGCTGATGATAATGATGACAGCAGTTTATATTTAATGTTATGAAATACATCAAATCATTGGATCTGGAAAAGTGTTAATGGAGATACAGTGAGTGATTTTGATCCCAAAAATGGTTTTTGAGTCTGATGTTCATGCTTGATGGACAAAAACAGACAGCATTCCTGTCAAACCACCCCAACCCACCCCTTTATTGGTATTTTGAAATTAAATGTAGAAAAGGCAGACTACAAACTGAATTAAAATACAGACAGTTTAAAAGTAGAGTGCAATTTTCATTTCATTTCTCAAAAAGTTTTCTCTGCAGGATCTTTTGCTATAAAACAGTATAGGCCTATAAGGGTTAAAATAATTGTAATAAATTAAAATTTAAAAAAATAAAATGAAGAAATAAAGATATTTATTTGATTCAAATTTGACCTCTGAACAAGCAGACTATGGCATTAATGGACTTAAAATACTAATACAGCACAGTAAACCTGGCATTGTAGTCGTAAAGCACTGATTCAAAAAAGTGAAACTTTGGAAGAGCTTATGTTGGTGAAAAATCATATTTTGGAGCAGAAGTATTGAACAGACAACACCTCTGAGCCATGGAAAGTTTTACATAACAATAAAGAATAGTTTCCAAACTTATTCCAGCTAGCTATGTATATTACCCTTCAGCACAAAACAATATTCATACACTGGTAAGAAACAGATTAAGCCTTGAAACAGTTATTAGATTAATACTGATACAGCTAGAGGCAACATCTTTTAAAGAATTTGATTTTAATAGGGATCTTGCAGTGGAGCGGGAAGAGAGATTGAGATTGATATGTTAGGGAAGTATGGAATTATGCCATTCCCCCCCCCCCCCGTTTTGTTCTATGCCCAAATGGGGACAAATGAGGCTGCTGTTATTAAAAACAGGAAAACATTTAAATGACTAATCAAAAACTATTCTTTAGAATTTGGCCAAATTTGATGCATAGCATTCATCAATGAAGGCCTTGTCAAAATTTTTCAAATTATGCTAGTCACCTTTTAACATAGCTGCCATTACTATAATCAATAAATGACTGATGATAAAAAGCAGAGATCACTTTCAACTACATACAAATTATGCTGCTCTGCCATAAAATGTCACAATTAGCAAAAACTAAAGCTTATTTATTAAAAAAACAGCCCAGCAGACATTAAAAAATTTGAAGGAAGGCATCTTTCAGTGGTCAGATTCGTTGAAATGTACCAATCCACCAACAAATGTGGCTGCTGTTACTGAAAATAGAAAATTTTTAATCAACTTCTTCAAAGAACTGCTTAACAGAATTAGAACACCTGAAAACCTTTTAAATTTTTTAAATGGTGCTGCTGTACCATCAGATATGGCTGTCATTGATAAACAGAATAAGAATACCAATATATGACTTTGTCAAAACTGTTCAATAGATTTTGATAAACACTTTGTAGAAAGCACACTATAAATGCCAGTTGCCTATTAAATGTGGGGATGTAACCTGTGATGATTATTGAGAATCAGGGTTTGGGGTTATACAGGATTTGCCACTGTGCAAATAAAATTTTCTTGTAGCTTTATTCTCATGGCCTAGCAAAAATTACCAAAGCAACTAACACCTTAAAATGGTACAGCCATGTTGAAATACCTGAAAAAATTTTGTTTTTATGTTTTTACATTTATGTTATTTTAAAGCATTTGATATATTCGTTGCCATTCTCCACAGTTAATTTATATTTTATAGTTTTAGCTGTTAACATATGAAGAAAAAGCTTTTTCCTTAAACACTACCAAATTTCTCTTTAGGAGCAAAGAATCCAATGGTCTTTTAAACGACAAAATTCCATGAAATTAGGCAGCCTGTCTGGGTAGTAGATTTATAGTGGGAATCAGATCCACACTCTTCAGGTTAAAAATTTAGTGCCTTCACCAGTGGGCCTCCATTGCTACCCTGTCTATTTCATCTTTGTGGTTTCTAAGGAACAGTAAGGACAAATCATAGGAATCCATGCTGATTGCATGCATTATCTCCTCTTGTTGTGCCAAGACAGTTTATATGTACTTTAATGGAGGAACAATGAACAGTTTCTGAGCACCGAACCTGGGGCTAATGTCCATTGAACAAAGACAATGAGCTATGCCAATCATGCAAATGATGGCTTTTTCATGAAGTGGATCATACTTGTTTTTGGACAGCAAGAAATAAAAGTAAAAATATCTGTTGGAAAATAATGCAGATTTACTCCACTGTGTCTGAAAACAAACAAACAAATGAATAATTCTAGCCCAGGCAGCTGAACACATACTATACTAAGCTTTCTCTTAAGTCATACTCTTGCCGCTTGTTTTTGTTGTTGGGTCAGATTTTATTCTTTGAACTGGAAGTCTTCTAGATGGCCCCAGTTTCGCTAAAATTAACAAAATATCTCTCCAGATTTGGATTTTATATTGCTTGTGATACTTCACACAATTTGTTTGTTTTGTCAATTGTATGTTGGAAAAGATGCAAAATCAGTTTTAAAAACATATAAACATGGAAACCTTTTCATTCTTGAAAAAAAGATCAAGGAATTCCTCAAAAGTTTCCTCATAAATAATGGAAGATTTACTGTATTTTAATTCCTCATGATTTCTAAATGTTGTGTGAATGAACCATTGTTACCAACTAGACAGTAAGAAAGTTATTTAGAAATCTTGATTTGAAGAAGAAACATGGAGATTTGGGGTGAAACTGGGGCCAGGAAGTTGTCACATTATATTTATGTGACTTAGAAAGCGCCTATACAAAACAGGTTTAGGAAATGTATTCTTTAAGACAGGTGTTACATTACATGCTATATCCACTTTCCACATGATATATTTAATGTATTGGTCTATGTTTTATGTTTTGTTTTTCATTATCTGTTGTCTGTCCATCTGTGAGCACAAGCTTGTTACTGCTACACTTAGAGAACTGCCATGAAACTGCACACATTCATCACATGACCTAAATGGTCCTAATGGGCACAGTGGCCATCATGGAAATCTTGTTA
>QKMX01091572.1:0-11648 GCA_003401595.1 Venustaconcha ellipsiformis | reverse complement strand
AATAATTACATTTAATGAAATAAAATGAAATAAAGATTTACACAGAATTAATTCCTTAACGCACATACTTAAACCACATGGTTGTAACAGGGCTGTGATCACTAAAGGCAAGAATCGGAGAAGGAGCTGAACTAATGTAAACTACAAAATGCTCAAATGATAATATCAAATCTAAATATTCCTTCTTGATTGGTGAAAAATATCTTTGGTGCATATTTGATTTCTTAGAAAAATAGCACACTAGATAATTAACACCATGTATATCTCCTTGAATCAATACAGCTCCAATCCCATCATTGGAACAAAATTTCAGATTGAATACAGCCGTACCTAATAATGCATCAGCTCCTTTTACTAGCAGGGAAAGGGAATTCAGAGACATCCTTGTGACTGGCATCTATAGGTTTTGACTTTTCCATGTCTACAATATGTTCTAGAAATATACAAGCGCGGCAGAACTAACATTTGGATAAATTGATTGTCAAACTTGCATCAGTAAATCGTCAGAGAATTTCCAAATTGTTGCTAGATGTTCTTCCAGGTGTCGTTGTACTTAGTCACATCATGATGTAAGCATCACAATTATCTAGACCAGAGAAAATCATATTTTGTCAAACGTTGAACGATACTTGGGAAAACCTTCATCTCAATGGCTTTACTTTATGTTGATAAAGTTAATCTGGACTTACAACTGTAAGCATTTTTCTGGCCCTATCAGTTAGTGGAATTTGCCAAAATCCTTTGAGAAGGTCACATTTGGTGACTCACTTGGCTTTTTCAATTTTGTTAATGCAGTCATCGATTCCTGATAATGGAGACAAATGTGTCATTGTCACACAATCAACCTTCCAAAAAGTTTTATCTGATTTCGGACCAAGTATACATTGTAAACTCCAATCACGTTTACTGGCTCTATGAAATCATTTTCCAGCAAATACTAAATTTATTTTCTCAACTATTCCTGTTTGAAAGGGTTCATCCTGTATGGCAGTTATTTCACAGGTTGGAAGTTACAAATTTAACGTCGTGAATTTTTTTTCTCTTAGGAACTACTGGAAATAAGTAATCAAATTCAAATAATAACTAAGTTCATTCTTTCTTGTTGTCGCAAATGTGAAAGTTTCTGATCCGCACTATTCCTGGTTTCTGAATTCCGAAGATTTATTGCCCAAAAATTAGTAGAGACTGATTGTAGTCCTTCACTTAAGTCCTCATTTGTGGGACCGGTACAACAAAATTAATTGTATTATTTAACTGGATATCTCTCTCAATATACTCCTTTAATATAGTAATGTAGCAAAGAGCTTTAATAATGTAATTTACATCATTTACTTTCTTGTCAACCACGCAGAGACCGTATTAATTGGGCTGAATAGTGGACTTGGCAAGGGAGCTAGAACACTATCACCAGGCTTAAAACTCTATTGAAAAGACCCTATTGAAAAGAATTCCCTGATTTACACAACAACCTTGTTTCCAGCAAGGTCGTTGCCTAGTAACAAATTATTGTCAAGAATGGATACAGAAAACACTGTTCCGACGGTCAATTGTCCTGAAACTAGAACGGATTACAAGTTTACAGAATGGAGAGGAAAATTAACGAAGCCGCACTCAGCTCCCTTAATAAGAACATTCTCATCATAAGAAGAATTCTCAAAAGGCAAAATACCTAATAATAAAAGACTCTGAGAATATCATGTGTCCCTTAAAATTTTTATAGCGATAGAACTGACCAAATCACCCAAGAGCAATATAGAACCATTCAACATGAATGGTTCATAAAATCAGACTATATTGTCCATCACTTCTTGAAAATTCTGAATTTTATTGACGCGATTACTTGTAATTTTATTTTTTTTGTATTCAATGTTAAATAACGCGGTTGACTAACGCATCAGTTTATACGTTTCAAGCACGGACGTGAAAGAAATCACTCGTTCTTACCAACTATCCAAATCACCCACTTAACTATTCACAGTGGTTAATGCTAATCGAAATTAATGTCTTTTTTCAAAACAACACACTAATTCTAACATTGTCGCTATACTTTTCTATAAATGCATAGTTAGAGAAAGAAAGTTTGATTTAGAAAGCACACCCTTACCTACAATCACATCAGCAAAGGAGTTAGTGTTTATAGTCACACTAACCAACAGTCACAAAAAGCAATCCTCATGAGCATAATGACAAGGTTTTTCTTAAGGGAAAGAAACACGCACACGCGCACTCACACAAACAAAAATACATTCACACGTACGCGTACGCACAAAAAAACTACACACACAATCTTACAAGTCAGTAAAACGATATATTTATAATCTCATTTTGTAGGAAATTCCTACGAACTAACCTAGTATTTATGTATAGCTACAACCTGTGGAAAGTCCTATAAAAATCAGCATATATTTACAGCCTCAATTGGTGTGACGATTTTGTTTTAAATCCAAAGTATCAAATTAGAGTTACAACCTGTGGAATGTGCTATGGAACAACCTTAGTCCATATTAGGATAATACAATTTCAGCTTCAGTGACGTCACTCTACTGGATAATAATGGAAAATGGGCACCAGTGTTGTAAATGTTTGACCTGGACACGCGCTACGTTAGGTAGATAGGTAGGTGAAATAATTTTGATAAGGTTTATGGGAGTTTTACAGGAACAATCACAGACCAATACATACACACAGCTACCAGCACGCACACAAACAGAAACAAAAATAAATACACATGTGCGGGCAATAACGCAAAGAAACTTGCGCACGAAAACACATATATTCAAACAGTAATAATGTTTGTAACTTGATCAGTATCTCTTTAATAGAGCTTCTTTAGCCCTGAGAAGGTCTGTTGTTTTAACTTCAAATGCAGCAATTAATGCCTGCACCTAATAGCAGGACACCACACATAGGTTGACGAGTCACAAATGGATTGTCAGACTGGAGACCGAATCGTTTTCTAGGGCTCAAGCGAAGATATATTAGTTTGGGTAAGAAAACTATAGCGCATCTCATGGTGAGGGATAGAGAAAAGTAAAAGAGCATGTATAATGATAACATTGTTTAAAAACAAGCCACCAACAAAACATTTTTCAAAAGATAACATTTTATTCAGCTGACAACTGACCAACACATAATATAACATCAAAACAGTGCTTTTCATATAACATTTTTCCAAGGTAAACAACGTTGTGAAGTCAAAGTTAGACTTGTAAGGATGGAGGTATTTTGGTCATTCATGGACAGGAAGTTTCTTGGCTAAAGTCAATAATATCTTTAATAGTCACGCAATTATCTATCTACGTTCAAATGGATGTCAAAGAATTCGCTGATGAAGAAAGTACACTATGTATGGTCCACACACCATGGAATCTGTGCCTTGTAATTTCAAATTATTGAAGCGAGTCGTCTGGGCATTTCGTCTCAAAATGTCGACGATGTCGTCTTCTAAAGATGGCAGCGCATACGAATCAAATTACTCCACAAAAGCATCGTGCGGAAAGAATAAAACTACTCCATAGTTTTCCGGGAGATGACAGTCGTCCGTGTCAAAAACTTAAGCTTGATGATCGTTAGGTTTGCGATGAGAACGTTTATCTTTAGCAAACACGACAAAATTCTATGAAGTGGTGTTCGAACTGTTTTTCGAAAGGTATTAAAGTTCCAAGGTATCCATTTTCTGTTTGCTTTTGCTTTGTTTCATATTTTATTTCACATGTAATGATAAGTCATTAATTAAATTCTGACTTTGATTGAAACTCACTGACATGTAATCGTCTCTTCGCTCCTTCTCAGTACTCTGGGCCAAGAGACATTCGATGCGTTGGACCTAATGCGCAGTCAATGGAGCGGAGGAATGATCAGCCAAGTCTTTATACAATTGATGTAACACTGCATCTTCCTAGATAAGACCCCAACCGTCATCCACATACTCGTCCAATTGTTCTTCTTGACTCATCATTAGGCATTTATCGTATTGCCGTTGACAGGGATTATCGTTTTCACATTCACAACAATCTTTCTAGGTCGCCAGACAAAACAAGAGAATAAATGTTGTTCTCGTTCTTGCTATCTTGACATGACCATGTCCTCTTCGTCTAATTCCTTTTCTGTAGGTCCACAATATTCTCCCATTATATTTCCAAAGATTCTCTATCATTGAAAGAAGGATAAGAGTTTAACAGTCTAGAATGACTTCTCTCAATCTGTTGATTTTTATCGTATTGTTGAATTCTGCATACAGGTGAGGTTCACCGTCTGGTCTATTGGTTATTCAAACTGAAGTTCCATACAAAAGTGGCTGGATTTAATAGGGTGCAAATGTCCCTCATCGCCACGTTATTCTGGAGTGAAATCAAAAGCGCACAAAGCTTAACCTCCTACATAATCGTCGTATTTAATACAGTGGCAAGTGTTGGTCCCTAACTTTCCCGTGGACTAGTACAGGGACAAATACGACCTCAAATAATTCTTCTTGCGAAAGTTAGGTTCGAAGTCTCTGGTACACAAGGTCTTGCCTTTTCGACTTACTTAGATCTTGGATACGTCGAAGTGCTGATCCGAAAGGATTTTGATTGTGGTATCCGTTAAAGGCTTCATTACTGCCGATACCAATGATTAAACGTTTGATTAACTGTCCGTGGAACGAATGATCTTGGAAAGGAGTCCCGTGGCAATTGTGAAAGTTTCACTTCCACGGCCGTATCGGATACTTGGACGGTAGTTCTGCTCAAAGAGTGACTGCTATATGTTCCATCTTTATTTACTATTTCCACGCGTCGTTCGTGAATGATGGGTATGTAAGCTGCAGTTTCCTCCATCAAATGAAACGTGGCACTGCTTTAATTCAATGTGAGACATAAATATCTATTCCGCTCAGAATATACTTCTCTGCAACCACATGTCAAATACACACGACCCATTAATTTTAAAATACAGCTTAGTTTGATTTTCTTTCTCAGTTCGTCGAATCACTTATTGGTGCAATCTTTACTAGCTGCCTGATCAAATTCGTCTGGTGTGTAAGGTTTCCATTCCACGCAGGGATCTAGATGGGTATGTTTGGCTTATTTTCCGTACGTCAAGAGATTTTGGGGGGTAAGCATAAATGATGCTGACTAGTGGGTTATTCAAGTAAAAATCTTTCTACCTTGTCCTTGCTGTGTCGTCATTGAAGGAAAAATGCCTGAATAGGAACCGCCAAGTGAATTTATAGGAACTTAACTTAAGCCCCAAATGTATGTGCAATTTTATAAGAAAGACCTAATTGCTTGCTCTCAAGAAGGCTCCTTTGCCTTGCGTAAAGGCGGCATCTTTCAAGTGTGCAATCATTGTGTCACCTTCGGTTAATTACGGAGGCCATGAAACAGAACGCTGATTTCAGAATATCTCCTACATCATGTCCTCGCTGTCGGGCGACTGCTTATTTCACTTTATACGTGACTTACATATCGTTAGAGAATCGTTTCGGAAATGTAGTTTCACCGTGACTTTCCCTTTTGACATTGGATATTTGGTCTCAGATCTCTTATTATACCAGAGTTGACAGTGTTAAAATTCGATTTACTGACGGGTAAAAAGTGAGGATGTTCAAACTCGCGGTGAACGTGATACCTTTCTAGTCATTCCTTGTGAGAGAATCCACCTTTAAAGGAATAACTCTCAGTAACGGCAAGGCTGCCTGTCCCGCCACGTCATACTCCACCACATAAGAGTGCAAAAAAATCTAATTCAATCTTACCTTAGGTTCTACAGGGTATCTAATATATTTGCAATCTTCTGTATTGCTGTTGATCGTCGGAATGAAATTCTCTTAGACAATACAACAAACAGATTTGGCAGAAAAAACAATTTGGGTTTTATACACACGTTCTTCGCACCAAACAAAGAATGGTTGTGTTTGCTAATCTTGCACAGAAAAAGAACTGTATGAAGAAGCGGTCACCGTGTTGGTTGAAGCTGTGTTGAAAGGCATGATGGTCACTTCCTTTTATTATCGATGACTGGCGAAGCGTCAATCCAAGAATCAAATCTGGATGAATATCCTTTCCAAAGTACTATGACCTCTTTTACGCCTTAAGGGTTCTTTTTAAAGAATGCTTTCCATGTCGTACACTTCATCCTTTGTGGTTACTCGTAACATGTGTAAATAAAAAATTGCTCTTAACACTTCCCCGTCCATTTCATCCAATTTATAGACAACAGGATTACTGCCCCGCACATATCTTATGAGAGGAAGCAGTATTTTGGTCCAGTTAGGTAGGTAACTTTTGTCGAATATGCGTTTAATTTATTTTGCCAATGCGCTCCCATCTCTCGTCGTCAACACTCTAACTTTCTTGCGGATAGCCACAATCAGGAACGTACAAAACAGGCTCACAGAGACGGTCACTTCGTTGTCGGGAGGTCACTTCACTGGGGTAGGTACGTCCACATACGTTCTTTCAAGGTGCGTTGAAATCGATCCACGATGCTGTTTTTGGCTTCTGGATTCTCGGTGGTGAAAAAATGAATGTCTCCATTCTTCAGTTCTTTTGGATAGCATGGTTCAGAAATATGTGCCTTTGTCGGTTTGCCATAGAAAATGGTAATTACAACCTTGGTTCAACAACAGCTTTATAGCTCGCAATAACCCAGTGCTCGATTTGGAACTTAGCTGTACTACCCAGACAAATTTGGAAATGACGTCCATTATTAAAAAAAGATATCTGTAGCCACGCCTTGGTAATGTAGATGTAGCCAAATGAGAGACATCGGCTAAATAGGCTTGTCATTGATGATCGATGCCCTCCATTCGGGTGAGACTTCTGATAAATTTTCGTCGAATGGTTTTGTCCGTGGTTTGTTTTTGTAACTATCGTTCCATATCAGGTAAATGGACACTTTTGACAGCATGATACAATTTTTGATCTCGGTAACCAGCAGTATGGGTTGGATCGTAGTAAATGCTGGCTAACACATTCTCCATCAGGACTTTTATAACATGTCCCCATACTTCACTGATACTACTTTCCCTCGTGTGGTATTTTCTTAGACTGTCCGACGAACAATGGGTGTTGAGGTTATCTAAACAGGGGTGAAAATTATTGTTTAACTTCTGTCCTCACCTTCATTCCTCTTCTAAGGAAGAAGTTGTTGCCATCATCTTTTTAGTCCAAACAATTTTGGTTTTTGGTGGTGATAATTTGCGTACTCTTTCTGGTGAAGTTTGAAACTATTTTTCTCATTTTCCTGTCTTGACCACTATAATCAGTGGTGCTAGTGTGGATTTCAGTACGGGCGCTAACAACATGTTCACAATCCTCAGCATTGTACCACCATTTTTTATATGACGGATGGGTATTTTATTTTTTACTATTTGACGAAGAACGTGTAAATCCTTGTCTAAGCAATTCTTTCTGATCTTGTGACACATGTATCGTTCCTTTCAAGATGTTCAGAAAATATTTGACCGCGGTATCGATGACGTATTTGGAGGCTTTTTGAATGATTTGTTTTTACATGGGTGTATTGACGTTGGACAGGACATACAACACGTCCAAATCTTTGGCTAACCGAGGAGTTAGTCATTTCCTTTTCTTTCCATTTTTGGCAATATAGTGGTGGTGGTGTGCATTTCTTTTAGTGGACATCTTTTTGGTTCAGGAAAATACACCGAAGTACATCGCTAGACTTGCATTTATTTATCTTATTTTCTTGGCAGATGTATTTTTCAATTATTTTTGGAAAAAGAAAACTGAACATATTTCTACCATCTCAGCGCCATAAATAATCCCCGCTTGGTTGCTCCTCTTTCTTTTACACAATGGGTTCTTTTTGGGGTAGACGTAGATGCCTGCCAAGGCATTTTCTCGGATGCGGGATAACGATGAGACTGTCCTTATCGTTTTCCTTTCCCTTTTAGGAAATGAAAAAGACGATGCTGATGGTGTGCACCACTTTTACGGGACATCATTATGGCGTTAAGGAACACGGAAACATTCATACCGATTGTTTACCCCAGATCGTTTTTATAATGGAATGTTTCGCCATCGATTGTCTCTACGCCTCATCGTGATGATGAGAGACATCACTCGTCATGTAAGATTTCGCAACAGACTAAATCGGAACAGTTGTTGCTTGGATAAATCCAGTAAACTCTTTAACATACCAGATCTCTCCTGGTCTTTGATTTTGGGTGCAGGTACTTTGTTAGCATTTTCTCTGAGGCTAATTAGGTAGAGGTTGTCATCGCTAAAGAAACGAGTTTCCATTTTTTTCATCAAGTCGGAGAAGAATGTGTCTCAGATTGGGTTTGAATGGCATCCGTAGAAAGGGAAATGTGGTCTTCGTTTGTGAATGTAAGGTTGATCCCATACTGTAGTGCCTCATACGGGTAGAGGCACATTTCTGGTTTATTTACTGGAGACTTTTCATTCCCTTAGACTCTGACCTCATCTTGACACAACTGCTCTTTTTCTCTTGGGTACGATTTGATCGGGAAATGGCTTTTTTCTCTTGGGGATGAGTTTGGGGGCATTATGATCCCAGTTTCAGAGTGAGCGAACGATGGAACCTCCTGCAGAACCGATAACTTCAGGTTTAAGAATGATTTACTTTTTGATTTGCGTATCGATGCATAGAACTGCCAGTTGAGTCAAGGCTAATATGTTTCTCTCAAACAAAAGCGTTTGGTATGAAGTGAACTGCGAATGTTGCCTTGCAGTAATTGACGATCTGTCACTATCGACCATCATATGATTTCTCTGAGTCTGGCTTCTAAGACACGAGCACATATGTTTGGATTTTTCGTGACTAATGAGGTACTAGGAGCGAATCAATTTGACGGAAAGATGAGACTGAAGAAAGGGCATGTCGACGATGTGAAACTAACCAAATGTATCCGAGGTTTTATAATTTTTTTAAGTTGACGAGGACGTGTACACCACAGACGTTCCGTTTTGGCAGCATTGGTGAAACACATGAATACGAAATTGCAAGGTGTCGTGGGTTTTAAATCTCTGAGTAAATAGGCGTGAGGGGTTTGAGTGTCATTGTCGTAAACATGAGTCATTCAAAGCGTTCTAAATGTTTGGCGAACACATGCTAATGAAATTTATCTCTAAGGCTTTTAAACAAGACCACGTATTGAGCAGTGAAATAGGGTTTACTTTACTTTGTTGATGTAAATGACACTGGTATTATGATGATGATATTTGCGCGTAAACCACAATTTAATTTCCTTTTTGTCTTCTAATAACATTTCGTCTAAGACCAAATGAGTTTGACTGGGGTCAGACACGATACCGACGTATTCGCCAGGAGCGCCTTCCTCAATCGCTATCTAATCGCCATGACTTTCTCACCAAATCCTGTATGCCGATTGCCACTCTTTGCAACACCATATAATACCTTGAGTTAAACAATCGATCGAATGATATTTATGTTAGATTAAACATTTCACAAATTCGGTTTTGCCGAAACAGCTGGGTCAAGGAAGTAGCATGTAATATGTATATTGATGATACAAGGCCTCTAAAATGGCACAATATAAGCTTTCGTCGATGACTTTGAAAGTGGAGGAAGGAAGAGAGACAGCATAGGAAGCCATAGTGCAGGGGATTAAGTATGGAAACGGAGACAAACAAGACAAAAGTTTTTATGATTTTTTTCTGGGCTATGTTATTTTAAAATATTTTTAACATTGACCAGGAAAGACAAAGTACATAAGAGCCAGATGGTTAAGTATATCGATCAAATACACATGAAAACGATCAAAGTGGAATATAAACAATTCACAGTACAACATATTTTGGGTGACGAAGGTTTGGTATCATTTGGCGGTTGGTGATGTTCTTAATGTTTTTACACTTTGCACAAAATAGTCAGTTGGTCTTTGGAAAACAATATCTCAACTCGTGTACCAGAAACGAGTGCTCCTCAACCCACTTTATTTTACCATACGAACAAGTCGATATTGGTCAGAGTACAAAAAAGAGAAAATATCCAATGCCGATAGTTTATTTTGACTACCATTGTCAAGCGAGAAAGATTAATTGTAACAGACACGATTCAAGCCCAGTGATTCTAAAGTGTAGTGCGATGCTGTGCCCTGCGTTTGTCAGGGATGCCTTACGATGTGACCTCAGTGATTCAGTACTATATGGTGGAAACTTTGCTAGTCACGGTTAAAAGCCTGGAGCTTTCATTTTGATACTTCTCGACCTGTACAAGAAAATAAGGATCCGTCGACTATTAGTCACTGAAGATCTTTAGGAAGTAGTGTGTGTAGCTTGTGACTTACACCTCCAGCTGTAAGATGTACTTGACTGGAAAATTTTGGGTTTCGAGGTTTGGAGAATAAAAGTGGCAAACTATGCCCAAAAATGTGATCATAAATGTAGCATTCAGCGAAACGGGGACCCCTTAAACCTATGTTAGCAACAGTGGCAGAAGAATCCAACACCGCGGATAACTATCCCATTCAGGACAGGTCATTCATTGACACGGACATCCGTGAAAGGCAGGACCCCTGAATGACTGTGCAAAGTACAATCTTGTGAGGTCAGTAGAAGGTCAATTCAAATTTGTGAAACTCTCCTGATTGCAAGGCTTTTTGCAAGACCCCAATGTTCACAACTTGACTGGTGCGATAATTGTGATTCAATCCATTCACTACACTCTTAGTGCGTTCATTCGTAGCAGTAATGTAAACTTAGAACTTTCGCGCGTATGTGCGGGTGTGAATTCTTGTTTGTGTTTTTGTATGTGTGTGGAAGTGTTTGTGTGTAAATAAATCTAAATTGATCTTTGCTTATCACTATAAAACTATCCCTTTCAAATTCATTTCACCTACCTACGTGCCTACAGTAGCGGGTATTCAGGTTAGACACTTGCAATACTGTTACCATTATTCCATTGTGTCCAACAAAGTTACATCATTGAAACTGGCAATTTTGAGACGATAAGTCTAAGCTTCAGATTCTCCATTGTACTTTCCACAGGTTGTAGTTATTAATATATAACTATATTTTTTTTTAAATAGAATCATCACACAAGTTGAGGCTATAAATTTATACTAGGTTCTTTAGAAATTGACACAAGTTGTAGCTATAAATAGCTACTAGGTAAGTTCATAGGACTTACATACAAGATCAGATTATAGATAGATCGCTGTTACAAGAAAAAGTGTGTGTGTACTTTTGTGTGTGTGTGTGTGTGTGTGCGTACGCGTGTGCATGTGTGTGCATGTTTTGTTTGTGTGCATACACAAATGTGAGTTTGGTTTTAGTTCATAACAAACCCTTGACCCAACACTCAAGAGTGTTTGTTTTGTGTAAATGTGAAGGACTGTCATTATAAACACTAATGCAGGACAAAAAATGATAAGGATGAGGAAGAGAATCGGATAAAAAAAAGACAAACAATGTAATGGAGAATATGAGAAGGTCGTGAAGAAGAAGAAAGTTAGAGCGAAATTGGAAAAAAATTAAACTACCCTTATCAGGGCCAGTCCATTGCCTCGAAAATATATCTTTATTTCTTGCCTAAAATTATTTAGTCGATTTCTGGTGTGATAAATTGATGTTCATCATTCTGTGTTTGTGTGATATGTCTATGTCTCTCTCTTTGTCTCTAACCACATCTACAACCACACACACACACACACACAC
>QKMX01091492.1:0-13494 GCA_003401595.1 Venustaconcha ellipsiformis | reverse complement strand
TTAATATTTTTATTATTATTATTATTATTATTATTATTACACTAAACTTACATCACTTCAACACTAATCGGCAGGGCAGATTTGATGGTCGATACACATGGATGTGTAGATTTGGTCATTAATACACATAACGTGCATTACATCAGTGTAGAGCAATTTGGCTTTGCAGACTTGGTGGTTCATACACATAACATGCATTACATCATTGTTATGCAGTTTGTCTGTGTAGATTGGTCGTTGATACACATTACATTGGCATGACATTGTATCTAGCTAGCAATATAATAATGAGTACATAAATCTTGATATGATTATATACTTATTTTTGGTTTTGAGTTTGCATTTATATCAAATGTCTTGAGTTCTATTGGTTTTATTAGCAGTACTTTTGGTGAGAATAGCACACTACCAGTTTGGTGTTTTCACAAAGAGGATATGTTTGATTGGTCTACAGTTGCCATTAGTGTATTATATGTCATAAAATGCAAGGAACATTCAATACTCCACATGAGGGCATACTATTGCTATTGTGAGAACTATGTTATCATGTGTAGTGTTACATGCCCTTTGTATTTTATCAGAAGCAAACAAGACAGTTATATACTGTCAGTGTACAAATCAACCAATCCCTCAAGACAGTTATATACTGTCAGTGTACAAATCAATCAATCCCTCAAGACGGTCATATACTCTCAGTGTACAAATCAATCAATCCATGAGACCACTTTTCTAATGTAAATCAAAAGTTTCAGCTCATCACGTAATTTGTACAGTGTTTTTATGTAATTTATTACGCACAGGACAAAATAATAAGTAAATATTTCAAATCTTTGAGAAATGATTAAGACTTTTTGACAGCTGGGAGGAACAAAATCCATAGAAATAAATTACTATCTAATAATTGAATTCAAAGTATCCAGTTTACACTCCTGGTCATTTTTCTTAAAGAGTTTTCACATGTAGCCATTTCATTTAGAGTTTTCAAACCTAGTCATTTTTCATATAGAGTTTTAACTCTAGCTGTTAGATTTAATTTTTGCGTTTAGTTTCATTTCTTCAACTTGATTGTATTGACAGCCATAGGAATCTTGATGCATTTATTTTTGAAGACTATTATGCATACTGTTACAAAAATATATTACATGGTACAGTTTTCCTGCTGTGAGGACAGTTACTATTTTAGATTTTTGGTTCATGCATGTGCTGAGACCTTACAAAATAGTATATTCAAAATTTTTGTGTTCACTTGTTATTATATATTGTAGCTATGAAGTAATGAGGAGCTGCTGGGCAGAAAATCCAGATGATCGGCCCACCTTCAGCCAGCTGGTGAACAAAATGGGGGACTTCCTGGAGGATAATGTCAAACAGGTGAGAGTTAGGTGTTTCAGAAAAGTGTGTGAGGGTTAAAATCGTGTAGTATTACTATGTGCTTATTAGTCTGTAACTTGACTTAGACTTAATTTGTTTTAGGTTTGGAAAACAGCAATAAAAAATTTAAGCCTGTCAATCACTGACTAATTAAATGTGTAAAGTCTCGATTTAATTTAAGCTGTATGTTGGTGAAATTAGAGCCAGGTTTGTCAGAGATTGCTTGTGCACCATTCCATTCCAGGTTAAACTCCAAAACATGTTATGAAGTAAATATAAAGTGTCCAGTTATATTGTATTAAATTTATTGGGATGAGATTGCATGTGAGAACATTCATATGGTGAGATTACTTGTGAGAATGTTCATTGTGATGAAAAAGCATGTGAGAACATTCATTATCAAAAGATTGAATATAAGAACATTATCATATTAAAGAAAACACATTACCTGCCTGAATATCATTTGATATTCGATATTCATTTGTATTATTAAATTTGCTGATGTTAATGTCATTGATCTCTCAGCAGGAATTTTTTATGTGGTGCTTAGCTGACCTAATTGTAAGGCCAGATGCAGTGATTTGATTGACTGAGCTTGTTAGCACTCTTACCACTCTATTTTTGATCAGATTTTGATAAAGATTGTTAAATAATCTTGTATCATTAAGCTCTTGATGATTTCGATCATGAACAGGATCTGTGGTTCTTCATGTGGTAATTTTTGTTGCACTGACTTGTTACCAGTCTCTACACTGAATATTGTTATGGTGTTAGGTGTTATTCTTTAGTAAGTGAGATCTGAGCATTTTTATAAAGTGTATTGTATTGGCTGTACTTGTTTTTTTTCTCACTAGAGTATGCATGGGCAACTTCTTTCAGGGCACAGAATGGATAAATTATTCTAAAGCTGCATCCTGTGATGTAAAATAACATGTATTTTTCCCACTTCTGCTCTAGAGACATCATTTCTAATCTCATAAAAAAAACCTGTTAAATATGTTTTTCTGCAGATATCTTACCCAGTCATACTATGTTAGTAGTACCTACAACAAATCAACATCTTACTAGCAGAAAATGATGTTTACCACATGTTTAGCTTGTTTTAGCAATAAAATTGTTATAAGTTTATCTGCGTGCCTTGGTAAAATGGAGTCTAGAGTTGTCTACACATTGAGAGAGAGCGATTGGCAACAAATACCTTCAATCACCAGTTACTATGCTGTTAGGCAGTCATCATATTCATTACAAGGCCTTGCAAATTCCAATCCACCATGTGCCTTTTTCTCAGTTGAAATATACTCCTGCTATTTTTCTTGTCTAATTTTCCTTTATCTTATTGCATGTGAATGTTTACATTTGTCTGATTTTACATGATGAGCAAACTGGCACCATCTTAAGAGCCTGCCCAATCATCTATAGTATTTGCAACACGACACAAGCCATGTACCTTGATACCACTGTCTTTAGATTCCTTGGAGCTCTACAGGATCATGTTAGGTCTTCAAAAAGGTACCTGAAATACATTTGAGCTGATCAGTAGAAGGTGACTTTGCTTGCTGTTACCACTCAGGGAAGCAAGGGACAATAATTCTGATCAGGTTATGTCGTTCTAGATATGACAGGTTATCTGTTTAGCATTGAAGGAACTTACCAAAGACAAAATGCTTTGATAGTGTAGTTGCCATTATCATAGCATTTAAGTGCAACTACTTCCTATCTGACATTATCCAGGCTGGGGGATGATGAAAGTTAGAAACTACATTCTAAAACTTTTGCTGCAGAGACCGGTCATCTCAGCAGCATATCTAGCATTCCTCCCAGGTTGTTCAGCAGTTTCCCAATGATATATTTTTTTACCACTGGATTTGTGATTGAAGATTTTCTTTTGACAACACCAAGTCTGTATATTTGGCTCTGTGCTAACCATAGCCAATATCTCATGAGACTTGAAGCTACTTTACATGTATTAGGATACTGGAAACAGGACCAATTATGGGTAAGAACAAGGAAGTCCCTCTGCCTCTAAGCTCTTCATCTGTTGTATTATTATTAGGTAATGTATCTGAAAAGGAAGTTAAATAAAAATACCCTTTTCTGATAATACTTACCTAATCATAATACAGGAATACCTCTACAAGCCCTCCTGCAGTTACATAATTTGAGGAGCGTTTGCATCCATTCCAGTAGTAGCTGATTATTAGTAGGAATTGGTGCCAGTCCATTGATTCAAGATGAGAGCTCTCTAGGCAAGCAGTTAACCTTTTTGCAATTTTGTTTGAATAACTAGCCAAAGATGTGGTGAACATCATTTTGAGTTTGTGAAGGCTGGATTTGTAAGGTCGTGGATGTACTCCCATGAATTATACTGGTGTATTTATTGCTGAAAAATAAATATTTCACTTCTAAAATTGGTCTACATCAAGATCTTGGCCAAGTGTGATTGTGAATAAGAGTTAAACATATTTATTTTGCCATTAATGTTTGAAAGAATTTTTTTTATCAGACTATTAAAATAATTAAAATCAGTATTATATAAAGGCTAGAAGATAGCTTATATTGGGTTGTGTTCTTGCAATACTTTATAAGCTTGTTAACTGAAATGGTTAGCTGTTAAATTATGTATGACAAGTGATATCAGTTCCACTTGTGCCTCTTATTAGAAATATAACATTGGTTCATATTCTTTCTTGGGCAGTTTGTAAGTTGCATATTAGACATGGTGTTTATAATCTTTGTCATAGTCTGAAATAACATTTTCTCATTCCAGTATTACCTTGACCTTGGCAAGTCATACCTGAAGATGCACGACTTGGATCCAGAGGGTGCCACAGGTCATGATGAGCTGCCGATACAAGATGGTTACCTGAAAATGAATTCTGTTAGTGGTGAACACACAGACTATACAAAAATGGCATATGCACCACCACCACCAGATGGACCTATCCACTTGTCTTCCAGTAGTGACAGTGAAGATGAGGATGGTTACGTGAACCAACCAAAGTATAAAACAAATGATGGTGATGGTATAGAACTTGTGCCGCTGATGTCTACCACAATTGTTGATGAACAGGCTCAAATGCGTGAAAAGCGTGGAAGACGTGGAAAATATTCACGGGAAAACTCCCCTCTTCGGGTAAGGACTCAAGCTGAAGTTCACAGAGATGATGATGATAGTGATAGTGGGCACTCCAGCTATGCCCCAGGTAGTTCTCCAGAAAAGACAGATGAAAATGATGGTTACTTGATTCCAAAAAACTTGAATAGTCCCCTTTCCTGCACTGTTTTTTCTTCAGGAAAGGGGGGTGTAGAAAATGGTAATGATTCTTTGAGATCAGCAGTTTCAAGTGGATTCCATTCAGACTACCATAATGAAGACTTGCTACCTCCAGACTATCGAGCTGTCATGGAGGCCTCAAGCAGAGGAGAAAATGATGATGCATGATAAATATGGGAACAAAATACCTTTTAAATTCTCAAAATGTGCCTTATTGTCATTCACATCAGTTAGAATAGCTGTGAGATTCTGACAGTTTAGGGTCAGAAGTATCACAATTCAGGAATAAACAGGATTACTGTGAATCTTTTTGGATATTTAACTCCCTGTTGTTCATGAGAATTATATTGATGTGGAAATATACAAGTTTTCTTTTAGATGGATTATTCCAGGATATGTTAATGGATATGGAGATAAGAAAGTCAGCTATGCTAAAGTTTTACCATGATGGGCAGAAATGTCAAGGCTTCTGTTCAACTGGACAAAATAAAAAATATAACCTGATTAAATGCATTAGGGCTGTTCCAGTAAAATATTCATGGGAAGGCACTTTGAATATATAATAGTCACCCATGGATGTATTTTGAATTTTTGTATTGTTTTCATATTAATTCTTTGGGTTGTCTGAGTAGCATATAGTTTTAAAAAAGTGCCTTCCCTGGTACCATGTATATTTGACTGGAATAGCCTTTTCAGAATGCAAGAAACAAGTGTTCAGAAATTCAAACTGCATTTTCAGCTATTAAGTATGCAATTTGTGCTGCATTTTCAAGATCTGGGCATGTTTATAACCATTAACAGAATCATTAATCATCCAGGTAATGATTATCTGGAATTGCCAATCATTCAGACCATAAATGATGTTCATTCATCAAGATGGCCAATTGTATGGACCAAATTTATCTTTCTACTGACTGATCATGAGTTAATAAACTACAAACCTTTTAACAAAGTTATATAATAATAAGATATTTTACAGAAATTATCTAGTCTGCACACAAATCATTGTGTCCAGTAATGACTAGTGACCAAAAATCATATCTTTTTTCATTAAAAATCATGTAATGGCTGAAAAAAGCCAATTCTGATTTGTAGATTATTTGGTCATATTCAGTAGCTCATTAGCATCATTTTTACTGTGATGGCTTATATGTTAAATTGTCATACAAAAACTGCCTTAGTATCCTTAATTTTATTCAGTAACTATGATGTAGATATAGATGATTCTGTGAAAAAGTGCAATATAAGTTAATATTTCTATATATCCACCATAAATCAGAGTATTATGTTAATGATGTCCATCTGTTACCAATTTTGTTTCTACACAATAACTTGAGTTGTCCTCCATCTGTAGTTACCAAACTTTGTGGCTGGCTTTCACCTGTTGTAAAGAAGAACCCATTGATTCTGGACTGAAAGCTCGAAGGTCAAGGTGTAGTCAAATAAACTGGCCCCCAAACCTTTACTGAAAGTAATGGAGGGTTTGTGTGCTGATATATTGGATTAAGGTCAAAGTAATTGTGATTGAAAGAGCACAAATGTTTTCATTGTAGTAACTCAAGTTTTCCATCATCTACAGTTACCAAAGTGTTTGGATAATTTGCAATTTAAGTAAGGGCTATTCCAGTAAAATATACTTGGTACCCAGGGAAGGCACTTTTATTGTGAGGTAGTCACCCATGTATGCAATTTAGAACTATGTATAATTTTCCTATGAATTCTCTGAGTACCCTGGCATATAGTTTTTTTTTTTTTTTAAAGTGCCTTCCCTGGGTACCATGTATGTTTAAATTGAACAGCTCTCAGAAAGAACATTATTGGTCTTGTAAAAATAAGTACAATGTTGCAGAAAGATGAAAAATCATTTCAGCATAACAACTTTAGTTTTGTATCACATACCTGGACCAAACATTGTGGTTGGCATTCACTTAAGGTGAGGAACAAGCCTATTCAATTTGGGTTCAAAAGGTTAAAAGTCAAGGCCACATAATGAAAGAAGAAAAATTGAATTACATCACAGAGCCAGACCAGAATTTGTGGAGGCTTTCACTTGGGATTAGGAAGAAGTCTGTTGATTTTGGGTTTTCAGTGATCAAAGTGACTAAAACTGAAAAAAAAAATCCCCTTCAGTTTAGACTGTGGACCTTGACCGAAGTTTGTGGAGGTTTTGTATTTAAGATATGGAAGAGACCCATTGGTTTGGGGGTCAAGGTTGTCGTGGCTATAAAAATTGTTTTTCTTGTAGAATAACTTTTTATGATAGATTAAGTTCCTTTCATCAGACTTTGTGGATAGCCCACATTTGGGGTAATAAAAAATAAATTTTAATGTTAAAAGGTCAGAGGTAACAGATGCAATAATTCTGATGAGAAATGATTTATTTTCTGCACATTACTTTTAGTGTGTTAAGTGACTACATTGGGGACTGTTAAACACAGGGTAGGAATCAAATTTGCAATTTAGAGTACTCTTATTTTTCTACACATTAACTCTGATCATCAGCTATTATCAGATTTTTTCCAAATTGATCAATGAAATTGATAAGACTTGTAACTTGCTTTTTTTCATCCAAAATTTGTTTTAAAAAATGAGAAAAGATTGGCCTTGTACATTGTAGGAATTCTGATACTCTGAAAATAAGTCCATGAAATGATCCTTCTTCTGGCAAACAAACAATGTACAAGATGAAGTCAGGTTGAGTTGGGACATTTATGAGATTAAGTTTTAAATGTATATATTTTTAATCTTAGAAATGTTTTAGTTAATTCAAATTATTTTAAAATAGAAATTCATTTTTATTTTAAAACGTGTTGCTATGGGTGTTTTGCAGCTTACAAATCAAGTCAGGGAATTTTCCTACTATGTTTTGTATAGAAGTTGGTTAGTTTTTAATGACACTTTCAACACATTATTGACTATATCATGCAGGGGAAGAAGAACTAAATACCTTTTCTATCTTGCTGTTTGGTTGTTTACAGAATAAATTTTTCATACTTTTTGAACATAAAATCCATATAATTTTAAAACAAGCAGCCATGCCACCAAATCAAACACAGTTCTATTTACTGGTTATTACAAAGCACTGTAATTTAATGTTATAATTATGGCATCTAGAATGAAGTGTTGTTTTAAATACCATGAATATAGGACCTTTCTTAATAATTCCAAGGTGTCATGAACAAACATTTTCATAGACAATTTTCTCTCAGAATTTTTTTGTGCGAAAAGTTGGCACCAAGACTCTAAGGCCCAAATAAATGTTTCCTTTATCCAAACTAGGGTAGGTAGGTTTTTTTGTGTTACTAATTGCTTCAAGTATTGGACAGAAGAGGTTTAGTTAGATGCACAAATCAGTTTTGAAAATTTGAATATCTTTTAAAAAAATTTTTTACCCATGGCGAAAAAAGTGCTAGGGTTGGCTGCAGAACATATAGATAGTCGGCTGACTGGAAACACCCATAATTTTTTATTTTTTGGCCCAAGTTAAATATATGCTGTTACAGAGTTTAAAGTGGGACCCTTTTTGTTTATTCTTATTTTGGATACCATGAATTTGAATCCAGAATTTTCATTCTTTGGGCTAGAACATGAGAGTTGAAGCAGGTATGTTTTGTTGGCAATTTTCGAGATTTTTAACTTGTAAAACTAATGACAGAGGCAGGTGCCTGTCTGTACAAATACTTTCTGCATTACATCCATGTCAATGACAGATGCCTGATTGATTGGTTTTAATATATTTTGATTACATTGAGTGATACATTATATATTGTATCTAGATGCTTCTGGATCCTGGTTACCATTTATACTTGCTTATAAGTTGAGTCCAACTACAAAACAACATAGACCCTGCAGTATTGCAGTACCAGTGTATAATGTATCAGTAGATCAGGGTCTTTATTTATTTTGCTGATTGCTCCTAACAAATTGAATAGATTTTGATATGCCAACATCTTATGTGATGGAAAATCTGGGTCTCTGAAGTATGCAGTTGGACTTGATTTATAAGTGATAAGGAAGTTGGTAAATAATTTTGTCGGAGGGTAAATTTTACAATTTATGAACCATTTGATATCAGGAACAGGCTGAAGGTAAAAACTATTAGTATTTTGTAATTTTAGGATAAAAAAAATTAATAGTTTATACTACCTACACAATAATATTTTATGAAATCAAGCATCTTCCACTCTTAACTTTTATGATCAGTAGTCTATCTTTGCCTTACCCCCCTTTTTTAATAAGAATTTTATATGACACATTTTTATATCATATTGACATTATAATGTTTTTACAAAATTTTTTAAAGAAAACTTTCTACATAAAGTTAAGAACTTTTCACCTATGAATCCCATTGATGTACTATTTGTAAGATATGTAAATATTTTTTAAACCCATGTTTAACTTTTTAAACCTTAGTCATTAAGCACTAAATAATTATTATGCAAGACCCCTCTTTTACATACATGCTTTTAAGTTAGGACCAACTAAAAACTGCACAGAACCAGATCTGCCTTTACATAATGTGTTGGCAGATCTGGGTCTAATTTGTTAGGAGTAAAAAGTAAAACAAACAAACGACCCTGATCTTCAGGCACATTATTTGACAGCAGATCATGATCTAGGTTCATTGCAGTTGAACCTGACTTACAAGTGAGTACATGCAGTATTTTCTTCCATACTAATATTTTACATCCTGGACATATTAAAAAAATCAGCCTGTATGGACAAGGATCAAGCTATGCCTCCAGATGTTCATTACAATGGATTAGAATCCTCCACAAAGTTGCATGGAACCATTTAAAAATGAACAATGCAAAAATGATTCTGAAATTACCTTCGATTTTGTGTAGAAAAAATAACTTAGTTCTGATCATCACAGCTGATATGGTAATTACTACACACATTCACATGTGAATCTAGTGTTTACCAAACTTTTAACCCCTTTATTTGATATTTATTCAGCCAAATTATGATTTGGAGAATATGCATCATGAACTTAAGGAAAAATCGTTTTACAGGAAAAGTTATAAATATTCTAATTTATGTTCTGTTCAGGAGCTGTCTTAAGTATGAAAGTTTTGTAAATTTTCAATATTATTGGTGAGAGAGGCACATCTTTAACAAGTGAAAACCTATATAAACTATTAAACCGAGTTACTGATAGTATTGTATGATGATGCAAACCCATTGACTTAAAATGCAATAGTTCAGTGCATGCATTCCATGATGTATTTTTAAAAAGGCCAGCATGACCTCTGTATACACGTTTCACAGTGACTTGAAAATGTTTCTTGTTGAAACAGGTGATACGTCTTCCAGTTATTTATGTAGGGCAAATCATAACTGTACAAAGAATGCAAATATGACTATTGAAATAGATGTATTTACCTTCCATTTGATGAATTTATTTGGTTCACCAATTGTGTTTTCTTTTTATTAACTATTTCATAGATTTTCTCTTTTTTTTGTAGAAAACCTTATGTTAGTGATAAAATGTTTAGAATCCTGTTACTTTTAAGCATTATATTATTACCATCAACCTTAAACAGCATTTTGCATGGCAGTTTTTTTTAGATATCTATGCTGTGTACCATTAAGCATGTAATTTAAAGTTCAACAATAAAAGACACAAATTTTATGCAATTTTGACATCTAAGACAATGATCGGTTTTGTTACCTGTTATTTGTACTAAAAAAATATGTGTAAAAGAAAATGATAATAAGTTTTCATTTCATGCTGTGTAAAATGGCATCATTGTGCCATGTTTCTAAAAGTTAACATAGAACTACAATTTTTGCCATGGAGGAAATTGTATTGTCTTATAACTACACAGCATTTTCTTACAATGTATCACTTCATTTACATGTGAATAATTGTTGTAATCTTGTTTTTGGTATAAATAGATAACCATTAGTCATTAAAAAGATACTTCAGACTGCACATATGCTGTTATCATAAAACTGGCATGTTTGTGTCAGTCATATTTACCTTACATGTGTAGAAATTAATATTATTGTCAATAAAAGTTTTAAATATATAGGAATATTGATTGATAGTTTGGTTGTTTACATTTATGTTTAGTCACTAGAATACATCAACTTTCTAACTGCTTTCAGTTATGAACTGTTGTTTTCACCACTTTTGTCTCCATTGTGACTGCAACATTTACATGTGTAAACTGTTTGTATTAATTTATGGCAGTAAACATTTACAAAATTAGTAACCATGTAAATGAGCATGCACATGGCTTTCAGTAATGTAGCAACTGCTTGTTACAATTTAATATTTCCACATTTCTTTTTAATTTGACTGTTTGGTAAGAATTTTTTCTTGATTTTTTTCTTGAATATCACTGAATGTAGCATCACTAGGAAATAGCCCGAGTTGATGAGAATCAGTGGTACTGCACGTTACACATCAGGCTAGTTTACTGATGATGCTGATAAAAGCTTCAGTTGCATTACGTACCTTTGATTTATACCATTTTTAATTGCCACTTCACAGTTTGCTAGTCATTGCATATCTTTGATTTGTACCATTTATAATTTTCACTTCAATAGCATCTTTTGAGCATCTCCAGGATGTATGTCTGGCTGCATTATCCATTCTTTTTAGGTACATGTAAGTAACTTTGGGTCACAATATTAAAATGACCTTAAGGATGCTGTACCTAATTTGTCACATATACAGAATTTACCCAAAATATCTCTTTCAAACTGAATTAGTCACAATAAGAGGTAAAGACATATAACAAATTAATCAAAAGTTGTCCCAAAAATCCATAAAGATTTGTGATTGTTAATTTATTCCAACTGAAGTTATAGACTTCCATAGTTTTGTGACAGTGGCCATACATTTAGTTCATACACGCCTTGTCAATCTCTAACATACAAGTAGTTGTCAAAATAACTTTAAGCCTCACTATGGAAGGGGGTAAGAGATTATAGTTTTGGACTCGTTTCAGTAAGATGGCATCATTTTGGTCATCATATACCATATACACGTTTAGAAATGTTAGTAAACGTGGCAGCCTTTGTATTCAATGTCCAAAAAGTTATAAAACTGGAGGCAGCAGTGGTCTGGGGAAAGGAAATTGCAGAACAGGTACTAAATCAATGATGTGCCATGTAGTAATAAAGTGACATGATGATCAAAATTAATACTAATGACTTGTGCAAATCAAAAATTTTTTCCAAAGGTCCCTGGTTATGAAACCAATGTTATCTTTTTTCAATAATACTTAGCTGATCATGATACATTATGAGTACATCTGTAAATCAAGCCTTCCAAAACTAATAGAGATGTATATCATGTATTTCAGGTTATTTTGGCAACATGCTTGCTGAGATAAGATGGAAGAGAATGGCCACCCTTGGATAGAGCTACTGTGCCAAATCATGTCAATAGTTATTCCTACTGGAGCAGATCGAAATGCTTCTCATTTTTCTTGTGAAATATTTCCTTAATTCTACTAGATATCCTCTATATGTAACTATTTACATGCATGTTTTATGTATGTTTTTTAAAATTAAATTATTTTCCATCAAAATGGGTAATTGCATGAAATGGGTAAAAATATGGTGAACAAATAAAACATATATGGATAGTTACCAGATGGAGCAACAGCTGTTTACTCTTGTGGTCCACACTGGATTTGTGTTTTTTTCTTCTAATTATGTTTTCTATTATTGTAGTGATAAATTAAGAAAAAGGAAGTTCAGTTACCATAAGAAAGAATACTTCTTGAAAATATTTGGACATTTTAGAAAAATCATTAACCATAATTATCTTGGGATGTACTCTAATGTATTATGACCAGGTAATGTATTTGAAGACGAAATTAAGGACCACAAATTCTGCCAGGTTTGTTCTGACAAAATTTGAACTTTTCCATAATCAATTGGCTCTGATATCATAAATTCTCAGCACAATATACCACTGACTGGTGATGTCAGAGAGTAAAACGATGACTTCTCCATATAGTTTAGTCTCATAAATCCAATGCAGCCCATTTCTTTTAAAGTAGTTAGACGGAACTGACATTAGTATAAACTGATAACATTTTACATTGCCTAAAGCAAAACCCAACAAAAAAAAACCTCCAAACCATCACAGCACTGAACTGTGTTGTTCATTCATATCAAATAAAAGCCTTGTAGTTACATACAAACAATATGGGCTTAGATTTGCTGTCATATGCTGATCACTTTGTTTGATAACAAGTTCAAGCAATTATGTAAATGTAATATACTTGGAGTAAATCAAGGTTAATGAAATCTGGCAGTCTTTGAGTCATTTAAGTGAAGAAAATCCTTATTTGATTCCAAATTTATTCCAAATGAAGTTCAGACTCTCAAAGTTTTGGAACATTAAGCCTAAGTTTTGTGTTTGAACATACATTGCATGACCTTCTGGTGCATTTGGGTACCCATAATATGGAGTCAAATATAATGCAAAAAAATAATGTATGTCCAGAATATTGATAGATGGGTACATGGTCCAGCCAGGTTTTGTATTATGTGGAAATACATGACCTGACCTACTTTTATGATAAAAATTTTATCTTGCTGGGTAGGTACCTAGCCCCCCCCCCCATCGTCAGTAATAAAATAAAAAGGCCCCCTAACCCTCACATTTTATGGTTGAAAGAACTGGAGGTGAGAGAAGGCATTGGGGAAAACTGGACAAAATGATGGTGGAGAAACAAGACCCAATAAAAAAACTGACCCAACAGGGTAGTTCCCTGTTGGGTTCCCAGCAGAATTTCCATTTCTGTCCAACCCTAGTCTAGAGTGACACTAATATAATCACACAAGTTAACTCATTAACCCCTAGCGCCGCGTTTACGGGG
>QKMX01091450.1:0-19786 GCA_003401595.1 Venustaconcha ellipsiformis | reverse complement strand
TTATTTTATTATTAAAATAATAAAGTTCACATTCGTAGATCATGCACATATAGCTCAGCCCACCGACCTTTTAACTTTATAGTGTACCGTGCGCTCACGTGCATCAAGCGCAAAGAGTGCAATATGAAAGCTTTCAATATCAGGGAATATTGAATGATTCTGATAATGTAAAGTTAACAGAGAAAAAAACGAGCATATAATAAATAAATTTATTTGAAGACAAGCAACATACCTTGCCAAGATTAAGATCTTCATATTCATTGGGTAGGTCAGAATACTCCCTTGTTGAACCATAGAAATTTATGAAACATGGACCAAATGTAGGAAGGAATCCTAAAAAAATGAAAATGTTAATTTTAGTTACCTGACTCTTACTGTAAACCATATATACAATTTAATTAAATATAATTTATAAATAGTATTTATCATTCTTTTTTACTTCTTGTATGCTTTTAACATTTAGAGAATGTTCAAATTAAGTTTTGTGAAGCTGGTTCACGTAGAATTAAGAGTGACTGACACATCACAAAGGGCTCCTCTCTACAAGTTGCTTAATGGGGAAGGGGCATAGCTCTCCTAAATAAGACTAAAACCATATGAGGGATAATGTAGGTCTTTCAGATAACATTCATAACAAATTGCATCAAAACATGTAGAATTATTCTTCAGCTGTACAATTTACAAGCAACACCACATGTAGAGATATGAAGTTAATTGTCAAGGGCCATAATTCTATCCAAAAAGTTGTTGAGTGGACAAAACCCATCAGAAATACATATTGGTCTTGAGATAATGTACACAAAGAATTATATCCGAATATCTTTTGTTATGTTGGATATAACTGCTGTATTAGAAATTTAATATTGATAGAAATGGGTGACAACTCAATCAAAACTGAATCTGAAGAAACAAAACATTTAAAGGCCAATCTACATGTGATAAACACATTTTGGACATACAATGAATGGAAAACATGATTGTTATTTGTCTCCTCTCTCTCTCTCTGAGAGTCCTACAAGTATTAGCTGCTTGATTTTAAACAAAAATCAAATCAAATCAAATTATCTGACATCTAGATTATAAGAAAGACTCTTATATAATTCATATGATTTGCATGATGAAAACGTAGATGGTAATTCATCATCAGAGAATATCAATGGATCAATTTTAAATCATTATATTTCAATTGCAACTGATTTTTTCTTACAACATTCAATGTAATATTTTTGTTTGGAATTCTAAATACTAACTAGAATCTAATATCAGGAATAAAGGTAAAAGAAAAGAAAACAAACCGACTGATCCTTACAACTGATTTCTGAATAAGTTAAAATATCTAAATTTTTATTTAATAAAAAAAGTATCTGTTATAGCAAGTATTTTCAAGACACGAGACCATTTAAATGAGAAAAATATGAAAACTAAAAAGAAATACAAAGCAAAACAGTTAGTTTCCTGTAGCAGAAATCAAGCAGGTTAATGTGAGTAATCTTCTACAGTTTATTTGATAAGTAGGTCATTAGATGCTAAATATTCATAGCAATTTAAGCATACTGACCACCACCCCTGTCCCTGACCACATTCTTTATTTGTTATGCAAAAAAGCAAAGATGTTTAACTAATATCTAATGCACAAGTTACATGGTGCTTGCATAACATTCTAAAATACTTTTTCTTTGATCAGTTACAACTGGAATATCAAATGCACCGTTTCAAACATACCCCTAACCATTAAATGTTATCTTTGATAAACTGGCATAGTTTTCATGTCATGTTTGATAAACTGGAATATTTTTTTCATGCTATGTTTGATATATTGGTATAATTTTTTATCATTTAGGCATTAATTACCACATTTGTGATGTTTCAGTGCTCTATCTGAACAGTGCTTCAGTGCCCTATCTAGATGATGTTTCAGTGTCCTATCTAGACCATGTTTCACTGCCCTATCTAGACCATGCTTCAGTGGCCTTATCTGGACCACACTTCTGAACCCATCTGGTACATGTTTCAGTGCCCTATCTAGACCATGTTTCAAAGTCTATCTGGACAATGTTTTAGTGACCTATTTGGACCATGTTTCAGTGCCATATCTACTAGACCCTGTTTCAGTACCTGATCTAGGCAATGTTTGAGTACTTTATATAGCCTGTCTGATTATCTACGTGTACAAATAAAATTATACCCCATGTCACCTCCTTTACCATAAAAAGCTGTGTAGTATTGACATATTAACACTGTCTGCTTATGAACAGCACATGCATGGTTGTAAATTAATGTATGTTTAATGGTACATAAGCAAAACAATGGCTATATGGTGGTGATTAATCAGAACTTTTAGAAATGTAAATAAAAAGAATTGCAAAACACTTTATGAGGATAAACCCATCCAAACATTAACATAAGGTATTGCAATACAAAATAAAAAGGAAAAGATGTTAAACTTCAATACAATTTATATTAAATAAAATATGAAAGAAAACAATTTTAAAAATTCAATATATGGGGTCAAACTTTGTTATCTACACTGCATTTCCTCAAAAAAGTACAAAGTTTTCTATGGTGGTGCATAATGATAAATTCCTGAAATCAGTACACACCAAAAAAATTATGTCTCATGCAAAATGAACAGACCCAGAACTACCATTACACATTTCAGAGTCATATAAGGATCTACAATTTTCATGTTGTTTCTGAATGCAAATGAACAGTATCATCCCAGTATAAGACTGCAATGGGTATCCTTATATGTTGGGTTACCTTATACTGAGATATGTTAAACATATTACTATCAAAAAATGAAACTGAATCCATGACTATAAAAAGAGACTGTCTTCTGCTTAGGTGCTTTACAGGGTGAGGGTAACTCTAAGTGATGGCAAGTCTGGATCTATGTTCTTTACAAGCAGTGCATGTGCCAGCTAGTCTGGATATATGCTCTTTGCATTTAGTGCATGTGACAGCAAGTCTGAATCTATACTCTTTACAAAGTGACAAAAAGTCTGGTTCTATCTCTTTGTAGTTAATGTTTGCATCATCAAGTCTGGATATACCTGTTTGCAGTTAACACAGTATATGTGCCAGCAAGTCTGGATCCATGTTCTTTGCAAGAAGTGCATGTGCCAGCTAGTCTGGATATATGCTCTTTGCATTTAGTGCATGTGACAGCAAGTCTGGATCTATACTCTTTACAAAGTGACAAAAAGGTTGGTTCTATTTCTTTGTAGTTAGTGTTTGTGTCATCAAGTCTGGATCTACCTGTTTGCAGTTCCCACAGTGTGTGTGCCAGCAAGTCTGGATCTATGTTCTTTGCAAGCAGTGCATGTGCCAGCTAGTCTGGATATATGCTCTTTGCAGTTAGTGCATGTGACATCAAGTCTGGATCTATCTTCATTGCACATAGTGTATGTGACAGCAAGTCTGGATCTATGCTCTCTGAATATGGTGCATGTGATATCAAGATCTCTGTGCAATTAGTGCATCTGACAGCAAACCTTATCCATGCTCTGTGCAGTTAGTACATTTGACAGCATGTCTGGATCTATGCCCTTTGCAATTTGTGCATTTCACATGCACATGTATAGCGTGCCATTGCTACCCTGCTAAAAGAAAATCATGCTTCTCTCCTATGGACAAGATACAATTACAATGACTCTTCAAATTTCCTCTATAAACAATTAGCCAGTCTTTGTGCATGGAACAGATCTCTCTGAACCTAAGACTAAGATCATATTTATTGCTCTTTTTTCGAATTAAACTGTTCAGCCATACCCCCAACCCCTCATTTTTCATTGCGTCCACAATGCAAATCATTCCACCATGGCTTCATGGCAAATGTCATGGATGTAGAACCAAAATGGTGATGCAGATTACACCCCCTCCATCAGATTAGCCTGGACTGGCTACACTAGTGTCTTTAAGCAGGTCACTTTACACTACTTGCCTCATGTTACTATGTAATATACTGGTAGGTAATGCCAACAAGAGCAAAACACTTCATCATAAAACTTCTATGCTTTTTCTGTTCTAGAGTATTATTACTTTTTGTCTATTTGAAATTACATGAAGTTTTCAATGAACATGACCATTGTTTTGCATGATCAGGGCAGTTTTAGATGGCATGAGTTGCACCTGTAACCAAACACCAGAAGAGTGTGTGCCTTTGGTCATGGGTATTTTGGTTTATGAAAACTCACTTCTGTAGATATCTGGTATATAATTGATGTATTTTGTAATTATTCATCCGAGCTTGCAAAAAAAAAAACATTTTATGGAAATGGGTGTTTTACTCACTCACTGTTTTCTTTCTTACTTTTAATAGGGCATTTCATGAACATCATACAATGCAGTGTTGTAAACATTAAGACCATGTCCTGAGCATGTATCACACAGTTCAATCAACATTGCTGATTACTTTATTTGATAGATTACTATATCTGATGTACTTGTAATACCCATTAATGTCTTATTACAGAACTTGCACAAAAAGCCACAAGCATCTCAATTCCTGATGTCCTCATTTTAGGGAATAACCACTTATGTCTTAACAAAAACACTCTCCCCTTATTTTGGTCAAAACTTGCCCCAAAAAACAAAAGGTCACCTATAAGTATATTCATCTCAATCCTTAGATAGGAAATGTTGTTGTTCTGGGTTTAACACCATATCTCAGCTCAAAATAGGCTATAAATGGCAACCAGTATAACTGGTGAAGGAAGAAACTGGGGAAGAACCACCAACTCACAGGCAGCTACTGGCAGCTTTCTTAAATACCCACACTGGCCAAGTCCAAGATTCAAACTCATGTGGACAAAGGTGAGATGATAGCTACTAAAGATGAGCACTTTATTCCACTCGGCCACTTGGTGCCCCCATCATGGAAGTAAAATGGCAATTAAAATCTGGATCATAATGATTCTATTAGAACTATGTTTAATGTGGGTTAAATGTGTCTCAAAATAAGTATTACAGGTACTTTAATGGGCAAGGCCATATGGGTTAAAAATATACCTCTGAAGTGGAGAGTTAACACCACAGTGGGAATTAACTCTTCTTGAATGCATATATATAAGACACCACTTCTAAAACAGCATGTGATTATTTGGATGACCTGGAACATCATAAAATTTACAAAAGAAGTTTTAATTATACACTATGGGTATTACATCAAATATGGTATGTTTTTTATCTGTTATGGCATTATCAATGATCTATTTTCAATAAGCAGATGGCAGTAGGCATGGGAAAAGTGCATAAAAGAGGTTAAATATGTTGGCAGGGAACCTTTGGGAATGATAATTGTAATGCAGGTGCATGGAGAAATCCTACAGTCAGAAAGCACATATCACATTACAGTTTTTAAAAGCTTGATACAAGTAATTAAGCTTCAAGACAACTATGCAACATCACAACACTCATTTCTACAAGTCTGAAACTGTCTATAAACCAAAGATACTCATGCACATATTCTTAAAACAGCAGAAAAGTGCACATCAAATTTAGAGAGATGCTATATTACTTTTTTATCAGTACAAAGAGAGAAGCAAAAGTTTTTCTTTTTACAAACAGCAAAATTACCATCAGCTTTATCTATAACAAAATTAAAAAGGATTGTTAGCACTTTGCATAAAAAATACTGATGCTTTTCAGTTATAGAATCATACAAAACAAAGGCAGATCAGCCTAAAAAATTAAGATTTCATTGTTAATGCATTAAATTAAACTCAAATCACCAAAATTTTACTTTGAAATATATTTTGTGGAACCAGACGGTTATACAATGAACAAGCTATGACTGACATAGTCACACTATCACAGAAGTGGCAGATGGCTGGATATATAGGGTTTAATGGCATTTAAACACAATCCTGGACACATGGTGACCAGTAAAGTAAAAATTCCAAAAATTGTATTAAAAAAAAAGATTGCAATGGAAAAAAAAGGTCTCTGGACAGTAAACTCATCCAAACAAACATAACAGTACTACAGTGTAAAAGACCAAAGATTAAATTTAAAGAGAATTTTTTTTTCAAAATTACATGTCAAATATAAGATAAAGAAAAGAAACCCACAGAATCCTTAAAGTAGTCACAAATTTTTTATATAAACTGCATTCTTTTAATAAGATTTTTCCCTGGTGGTACATCATGAAAAAGTTTCTTAACAGTGTTAAATTTTTTTAAAATGTCCATAGGACATGCTGATTTATATATTACAAGTTACAGTATAGAATATTCCATTCATGAACAGGTGATTGCAGTCTGAATGAATAAGATTGTAGTTATTTGTAATATATTAATGCATATGTGGTATCTTTGGCAGCTTGATCTGCTCCTTCACTGCCCTTAATACTACCAGATTTTATGATCAAATCATGGTTATGGAAGATCTGGGATGACAGTTGTTTCCATGGCTTATATACTGAAAATATCATGCTGATACAACTATCCATTCAGGAGGTGTAGCAATACAAAATTTTCAAAAGGAATACTGTGATGGAGTAGCAATAACAAGATTTTCAAAAGGAATACTGTGTTGTAGCTGTATTGGCTGTCAAATATGCACCATTTTCATTGAAGACCATCTAGACATCATAAGAAATTTTTGGTAAAAACCCCACAGCAATATGAATTTCTGTCCAAGAGAAGTTGTAACAACAAGATTTACAAGATGGCTGCTGCTGTGGTGGCAATATCAGATGTATGACCAACCATACATCATAGGAATTCCTTCAGTGAAAAACTCCATGTTGATATGTCCATCCATGAAGCAATAACAAAATTTAGATGGCTACTGTGAGGCCATACTTATGTCATATTGGCACTATTTTCTTTAAGTCCAATTAGACAATAAGTTCTTTGGCAAAACCAATGTGTTGATATAATGATCAATTCATGAAGAGTAGCAAAAACAAGATTTTCAAGATGGCAGTCATACTGAATTTCATTTAGGACAAACAAAACAACATTAGAAGTCTTTTAGTAAAAGCCCATTGTTGATCCGACCATCCATTCAAGAAGATTAGTGATAACAAGATTTTTAACATTGCCACATTGGTGCCATACTGGATGTCTTGAGCTGCACCATTTTCATTTAAGATCAATGTGCAAAGATTCATGGCAATAGTTTGGGAGGAATAGCAATAACTTGTGCTTATGGATGAATTAGATACCATCCAATAAGCTCTTCTGGTCTATGACCAGTAGAGATAAAAATGGTTGCAGTCAAGCCTACTTTGCACACACATTTTTTCTTGTAATTATTTTTAGTCAATGAGAAAGCTTCATTGATTTAAACACAGTATTTGGTATTGATGTACCACCACACAGAGGCTGGTTCCATTGCTCATAAATTAACACGTATTCAAATATAAACCTACCACTTGTGAACTGCAAAGAACCAAAGGACTAATTAAAATTCTTACCAATACATAAAACATGCACCATAATTTAAATTAAAATAGAATATATAGCAGATTTGATGTAGATTCAGGCCAGAAGAGATTTACAATGAGTGATGACTGTAAGATAAATTAAGGTAACACCTTTCCAAGCCAGAGGTGCTGAGCCCATCCATAGCAATCTGTTAGGAAATTCTAACACCTGCTTCCCATATACATATATATATAATTTGTGCAATGTAATACATGTATTAGAGGTTATATCTTAAGGGTGCTTAATATGCAGCTAATTAAGAAACAGAAGCACTATATTTTCTGCATACTAAAGGTTTTGTTTTTAATCTATTTAATATGAGATACATCTATCCAAAGTCCGTACTACAATAGATTTTTGTTTTTACTATCTTTTTTAGACTTTGCAACTTTCCTGATGCACTGGTTTAAATGATCAATAAAATGATAAAAATCCAGATTTACACAAAAATAAAATATAGCAGTGCTAAATGTTACACAGAGGCATACTCAATGCCAGTGATTTGCCATTTAAATTCAAAGGTTTTCGCAAGTTCCTGATATTCAACTAACTATTCAATACATCAAATATACAAGGGACAGAAACATAAATTGATGGCTGCAATGATGGAAACATGAGGGATACATAAACATAGATGTTGGCAAGACAATCATATTTTTTTATATGTCAGACACAAGGTGAAACAGAAACATATGGATGCAGGTAAGAAAAATAATTTTTTGTTGTATTCAATATAGACAATTTATCAACAACTCTGAATAATATTTTAGTAAACGAAAGTCCTCGAATGCAAGCTTGAATCATGACTTGAATATAGGTATAAATTATCATCTATAATTTGCATTGCAATCACATTATTACATCACTAATTACCATGATTATTAAAGACTAAGTGGTTTATATTGCAGAGTTTTCACAAACTTTCAAATGCTTTCAGATATTACTGTCTTACAGAAACTATTTCTTATCCATAATTTATTTTGTAAACTTCATATTTGGTGTCATTCGATCAACAATTCATTGGGATGATATGTAAATACATTCTAAACTTAAAATGTAATCTATTTTAGTTTAGTTTTCATGTTTTGCATTCCTTCAGAAAAATAAAAGGAATCTGGGACAAAATTCAAAGACTTGTTTGACAAATTAATGGACATTTTTAGGGATAAAATGAACTATTTTCAAATTCAAGTAGTTTTCAAGGCTAGCGATGAAAATAAAAGTTCATTTTATAAGTTGTATGAACTACGATAATTCAGACAGTTTTTATCCAGGTTCTTCATAAGGACAACAATAATATTAGCAATGTTATCATATATCAGCATCATGATATATCACTGGATCTGGCACAGTATTTGCAGAAAAATACAAACTGGTGATATTTTATATATTTGTGATCCCCCATCCCATATATAATTTTCCATGTCATTGCAATACAGAGAACTAATACATAGTGCCATGTTTACATATTCACTTTTGTCACCATCATTGCATTTCAAGCAATAAATGTTTGTCAGATGGAAATAAACAAAAAATAAAAAATTCAAACTATAGCCTACACCTAAGCATCTGGCCAGGCACATATCTTCAGTGTGCTTTGTAAACATTTCCTCAGCTAATATAAATGTTTTAATACTATCACAATGACAAATATATTACTATATAGCAATACAGCTTTAAGGTCATAATAATATCACTAAAGATACCTCCCAAAAAATTATTTCCCCAATTGATTAAAATCAATTATTCTGATGAGTGATTTGCTGGATAAAATTATAATTAATTTCTCCTGATGGGTTTGGAAAATCTGAATTTTATTGTACTGTGAATAGTTTCACTGATTCAAAACTTCATTGAACTAATGATCAATTGTGATGGAAATCATTTCTGTGAATATTTATATCCCTTTTACTTCTTTTCATAAATAAGTGCTTCTGTTTCTAAAATTAAATTGTTAGATTAGGTATAAATATAAAAAATACCCATTTCCCCTGAGGAAGATATGGCAGATATGGGGAGATAAGCAGTCCCAACTGTATCATCATGTGTGACTCTATCCCTGCAGGATTAACAAAACAAAACACATGCGGACTTGATTAAAAGCATAAATATATGACCAGCAACATAAAAGGTACAAGTTAGGAGTACAATTGGGTTTCAAATACATGTACAACCTGTACAAGTTTGGAGTACAATCTATTCAAATACATGTACAACTTGTACAAGTTAGAAGCACAATCTGTATTACAATACATATAGTCTGTACAAAGTTAGGAGTACAACTGATATTCAAATACATGTACAACTTAAACAATTTAGGAGTACCATCAATTCAAATACATATACCATCTGTACAAGTACAATTTGTATTCAAATATATGTACAATCAGTACAGATTGGGAGTACAATCTTTATTTAGATAAATGTACAATCTGAATTCAAATGCATGTACAATCTGTATTCAAATACATTTACAATCTGTATTCAAATACACATAAATCTGTATTCAAATTCATGTACAATCTACAAGTTAGGAGTACAATCTCTATTTAAATAAATGTACAATCTGACTTCAAATGCATGTACAATTTGTATTCAAATTCAAGCACAGTATGTATTCAAATACATGTGCAACCTGTATTCAAATATATGTACATTCTGCATTCAAATTCATATCAAATCTGTATTCAAGTACATTTACAATTTGTATTCAAATACATATAATACATATGCAATCTGTAATCAAATACATCAACAACATGTATTCAAATACATGTACAGTTCAGTCTTGTTATTATAATTCCAGTTATCTAAAAACCAAAATCTAAGTTTAGTGAATGGCCAATGTGCTATCACATACTGTAATCTGTAATGAGCTAGCAAGTCAGGATCTATGATGTTCAGTTAAAATCATCAGTAGAAGAACAGTACAGACATGAACTGCTCCTGTATTATAATATGGAAGATCTGGGCCTATGCTATTTATGCATTATGCCCTGGTAAATCAATGTCATTTCTGTGATGGTCAGGTTTATCCAATATTTGTAATGGCCTTGATTTTAGCTGGATGAACGAGACTAAACTGTGCTGTGTTCTTATTAGTCATTGCTGTTCCTTCCACAGATTAGACTTTAATAAGAGTGGTATGACTGTTTTAAATGTAAGCACTTTGACAGACTGGTATGATGGTTTTCAATACTCTTCGATAGACTGGTGTCACAGTGTTCACTGTAGAAGACTGTGGTAAACTACAAGATTTTAGACTGTGCATCAAAAGACATTGTCTACCTCCTGAGGATGCATAAACACCAATAACAGCTCTGAATCTTTTTTTTTCTCAAGTCAATCCTCAAAGATCAATTTCAATCTTAAGTAAATGTATTTGAAAAAAAGATGGTTTGGAGAGAATAATTCAATTTACAATCCATAATAATGGGATGTGCTGATTAAATAAATTATGTAGACTTTTCAGCAATAAGGATTATGTCTTATAGTGAGAAATGCATTAACTAGCTTCAATTCATTGTTTACAGGGATAAAGAAATGTCAGATATCACATGATCTATCAATGTGGCTGCTGGTATATGCCATCTTTGGTGCTCTGTGGAAGGAACTCAGTGTAAATAAATAAATTATAAAATAAATAAAGATATAATGTTAAAATGAGCAGGGTCAACACTCATGCTGGGTTGGTCTGTCCTGAAAATGCTTGAAAACAAAGATTATTTTTCCATATAAACTGCTGTTTTCTGAGGAATGTGGAAAGATAACTTAATAAATGGGTAAACATAAGCCTAAAAAATGGGAAACATGCTTTCATAAAAGGGGAGGTCAATGGTTATTGGTTAATTGAAGAGAAAGTGAATTTAAGGATTAAAAAAGATGACAGAAGTATCCTCAACTGTTGAAAAAAATAATTTAAAACATTTAAAAAATAATTTAAAACATTTAAAGAGTATCATGTCATCTACACCATGCACTGTTTAATTAAGCAGGTACTCTCACAAATGCCTGATCATAATAGTTTCAAGAAGCTGCCCCAACATTACCCCACCCCCTTTTTGCTATGTATATTCTGCTTGATGCATCCTTCCCAGATGGCAAAAATCATGCAACAAGCCACACCACTCCCATTTGAGTTTCATTCAAAAATGCATCAACCACATTCTTCCCATACTATTAACAACACCAGCATAACTCGTGTTTAGGCAAGATTACATCAGTGTTTTTATAAGAGCAAGTGAAACATCAGCGAAATAAAATATAATCTACTCGATATCAATTCAATCCACGTTTCTGAATTTTTTAAACTACTTTTCAAATAACCAATTTATCATCTTGGTAAGATAGTTACTGTGTCCCCATTATCAAGAAAAATGCAAGACAATGTGACGACACATTCATCTGGTGGCACTGGTGGCACCAACTTGATCTGTATGTTTTTGTGCAAACTGATGACTTGGAATATAGACAGACAGTGTGTTTATACAAAAACCTTTGTAATTAATCACGCTGATATGCAACAATGTTGATCTCAAATTAATAACAAAAAAAGAAGGAGCCTAGTCATACATACATCCCAAGAAGTAGCTCCAGTTATGATATCAAGTCAGTGGTTACATTTAAAATTTTTACATAGTTCATTTTTTGGGGTTAACAAATCATTTTTTAACAAATCACATACAAAATACTATTACAATAAACTGGATCATTTCAAATTGTAATTATTACAAAAAATTAAAACTTGTAAAGTCATCTAAATGCCATCATTTTAAAATGGTCACAATGAAAGGAGCAGAAAAAAATATAATAGGATAAGAATCACCAAAAACTTGGATTTCTCATTAATTTTTAAATATCTGTTCTAATCTACAACATTTTGTAGTCCTGTCAATTCAGAAAGTAGACACGCTTAGATTCAATGAGTCAATCACTGAATATATGCAGTTAACCCAGACAATAATATGCCATCAACCATCCTAATTTCCCTTTCTTGATTCATGTACAATGTTTGAGATAACCTCATAGATCCGAAGGAGAAGATCAAGAACAATACCAAGGAACTAAATTGATACTGACTGCATATGATCACTGCAAAACACACGTTTCCAAAAAATGCATTAAAAACTCATTTGCTTACTCAAGTAATATTCTATGCAATGAACTAACCAAAACCACTAGATAAGAAACAAATTTAAAAGTGTTCAAAATAAAACCATGACTATTATGCTGAAAAGCATTTTTTATTGTAAATATTGAAAAATAAATACTCAAATTTATTCTATTAATACACTTCATATACACTTTGTGCTTTATACTTAATGTACCTAAGCATGCTTTACTATTTTTTTTAAAATCTTATTATTTATTGTATTAAATTTTTTCATCCTGTGGGCCTCAGTTGAGAATAGTATATCATAATGGCGTTACCTTCACAGAATAAAGTATTTATTATTATTATTATCATCATTATTTTTAAAGGTTTTGTGGTCAAAAACTAGGTCGAAAGCATTATTTGACAATAACAGCTAGTGGTCATTAAGAAATATTTTTTAATCAAATCAGATGCAAACAAGTTCTTCGATTCAAATTTGAGAATATAGACTGAAATTGTTAATAAATGACATATTTGCTTTAAAAGTCTGTGGTCCTGAAATGTCAGCTGACAAAAGACAGGGCTGCAGTACATGTTGGCTTTGTTTGTATCACTGTTAATAGGCAACTAAAATCAAGGATCTATGCAATGGCAAAGGTAATGCAAACAATAGTATAATCAATGATTAAAAAGCTTTTAGCAGTCTCCAGCAGCCATAATAAACATTAAGTTATCAGCAGAAATCTTTGAGAATGAAATGTTGGCAATTTTTGTAAGATACTCATTTTGGCAATTCAAAATTTAAAATTTACCATTGAAACAGCACTTTACTGCCAGTGCAGCATTGACATACTATTAACACACACACACACACACACACACACAGAGGTACCAATGGGCGCGCACACACATACACATATTATTATGAACAAATATGGTAGTATTCCTCATTATTCTTATGTTGAACTAAATTTTGACTCTTGCTCCACTTGCACACATTAGTTATATATCTAGATATCTGTTTCTTATTGTCTGCAAACAAATATGTTTTGAAATAAATATGGTTAAGATCCAAGATCAGACAAAACCCATGAAACAAAACATGGTGAAAAATTACCTTCAAATGAAATAAATATGCTACCAGAGCAAGGGAATTGGGATTATTTTGTAACACTCTGTATAAAGTGGTGGTTATTGTTGTTGTTATGGGCTGAACACCATTTTTCAGCACATAACAGGCTATAGATGGTAGCCAGTATATTTGGTAGAGGAAGAACCTGGAAAAAACCCTGGGAAGAAACACAGGCAAACATGAACAGAGGTAAGATGTCACTTTTCGTAAATGTGAGCACTTCAGACCACTTAGCCACCTTGGACCCCTATATTATAGTGATTAAATGGTATTAGTCATGGGAAAGTATGGAAACTCTACCAAAAAAAGGACAAGAAAGAAAAACAAATATCTGTGAGACTTGTAAACTTCTGCAACTTGTAATGCAGAACCAGGGTCTTTCAAAGGCTGAAATTGCTGAACAAAAATGCTGAGTGGTAACATTGTATCTAAAAGAACTGTTCAGAGGTAGTTGTATGAAAATGACTTTTACAGGAGGTTTGTCAGGAGAAAAATTTACACCAGTATTCTCATGCATGCACACACACAGTTACTCTAACGGGTTGAAAAAAAACAGAGACTACTATTATTTCTGTATGCTTTTTAAAATCATTGTTCTTAAAGTCTGCTTCATAAGCTATTTCTACTGTCCACCCACAAAAACCTGATTTTACAGGATGAAGGTCAAATACTTTCAGTAACCTTTGAGTGACAGCTAGGATATGCATAGTTCATACCTCAATAATTACCTGGATTAACAACTATTAATAAGGCCTTACATTTAATTCTTATACTCACATTTTCAATACACAGTTAACTTCATGTGGGGAACCTATCACAATATAAAATGCATAAGGATTGGTATGGGTTTGTCAAGATCAACTTGAACACAGATTTTCTTTCACATTTTCCTCTACAGAATGTTTTCTATTTCTATTTGCATGATTTGAATTATTTGTAATTTATCTCTCATGTATATTTCATCATATTTTGAGAATGCCTTTATGGGGTTACAGCCAGAGGAAGTACACTTGATCATGTGAGAAAAATTACAAAATGGGAACATCTAAAACAATTTTTACAAATGGTGGTGATGGGGTGTCCTACATCAAGATCAATCTTTATTGATGCGTACAGATATATACAGCATCAGTTGGTGAGACAAATTATGGATGTGCGTATGTGTATTCATTAAGTTAAAAATTATGGGAAGGGGAAAACGGCTGAAATAATAAATTTGTGTTAAATAGGTATTCAAATCAGCACTTTTTATATCCTTAATTTATTACATTTCTGTTCGTTATTAACTGGTTCCAATGTATTACAGTACACCTGTTATAACAAGGCTATCTTATGGACAGTTACCTGATACAGATATGCTATCAGCCAGGTCCGATTGTATCATAATATCTTGTCTATGACAATTCATTTGTTAATAAAGATATCCTATATATATTTATCTGATAGTAAAACCAGGTTCCACTTTGTAAAAATGCATAAGTTTGTACCAAAGCATTTATTAACAAAGATATCTAAATACAGTTATCTGATAAAGATAATATTATCCACCTTAGGTTCCACTGTTATATTTTTGTTTTCTCCATGGCATTTTTTTAACATTGATATATTATCTGATACTGATAATGTTATCAACCAGGTTCCACTGTTTTAAATGTTTCAAAATATCTTTTGTCAAGTTATCTGATACAGATCATGTAATCAGCCTGCTTTAATTGGGCGCTGTATCAAAAAAAATTCAGCACTTATTGTAAGATGTATCAGATTTATTATACAGGGTGAGAATGTTCCTGTATGCCTAATCCAGGTCTTTTTCCAAAATTAAACTCACTACGTCCCAACGATTAAAACCAACCACTGATTTTAACATTTTGTGCCACAGAACATTGGTTTGAGCCCTAACTGAATGCATACCTTGCAGTAAATCAACTAATTGGAATGGGGAGTGACTCTTACAGTCTGTTTACTTTAACATAGAAAAAAAAACTGATTGATTCCAGACCTCCAGATCTATCCAGAAAATGTGTATGTTCGGTTCATTCAGAATAAGCCTCCTAATTTGACCTTTTGAAACATGGCATCAGTTTTAAAAAAAAATATAAGCTGTTAGATCACAAGGAAGCAAATCCATCACCATTTACATGCCAATTAAACAATCTACATAGCTGCTTGTACTATTATATTTGATTGCAATGTAATCAATAGCAAATCAAACCAATCTGCAGAAATACATGTTAGTAACTGCTAAAAATTAATCATGCAGCATGCTTGTTATACCAGATACATGCAGTTACTATATAGGGAAGAAAACAACACAATAGTTACTGGAAAATAGATAAATTATATCCTTTAGAAATATTTTTCTTTCACATATGAATTCTGAACTCCATTACATCTTCATGTCTATGACATAGCTTCTCCCTTTTACAAGAACATTTCTCTGGTGCAAATGTAAATACTGCATCATTCTGAACTATTTCATTCACAAAATAGTTAAATACAAACTATTCCCATTAAACTTCTGATAAACATAATTCTCGAAAAAAAATGAGATTAATTTTTGGATGATCTGAAACTATTTACATTTATTCTGCTATATATATTAATAGCCATAGTTAGATCCATGTGATCTTACCCATGTATAAAGGATAGGGAAATCAAATCTCAGGTGTAAAGATTTTTGTTAGACATGAGGTTCACTAAGTCATTGGTAAAAATGTTACTCCATGAGGGTCATATTTCCTTATACCAAACACTCACTTGTCTACCGTATGCATTTTTATTCTGGCAAAATGTCTGCAAAATACGAAAGTCAGTATATAATTTTTGCACATTAAAATATCAAATGGATTCAGCATTTCATAAGTAGCACATGAACCCATCTAAACCAAGGGCAAGATAAATTATCTAGCCAAAATCAAATATTGGGCCATTCATGTCCAGTGGGCAAGAAAAATGGAGGTTAGATCAATGAAACCAGAATGTATTTTTCCCAAGTAACAAGTAAATAACAGATTACAACAATGAACAAGACGTACAGCATTTAACTATTTCAATGGTTGACATTTTTTAAACCTAAAAATATTAAACTTATCTATATAGTATTTAAAACATGTCTGCCAGAGTAATTCATGCATCAATTAACATAAATATTACCATGCATAAATGAAATAATCAGTAACATGGTCACCACTGCTAGCAAAATAAACCTCAGCTCTTTGGGATTTCATTCTTGCAAATAAACATGACTTGAAATAAATACACATAATGCAGTAAAGTACAAGTTCATAACATCTCAAGAGTTTCAATTTTAATTTACATTTAAATTAGTGTTGATTCAATGACTTCTTTGCAAATTTAACAACAATATCAGAGTTGACCATATCTCATGCAATGGTCCAGTTCTGAAGAGATGAATTTCCCCATCAAACTAGAAGTGGTGATAACTGTTAACATGATAGGGCTAATCTAGCTTTAAGTTATATACTGTAACAGCACCAATGTCCTGCTTTATGAAATATTACAATATATGATGCATAACAATTTTAACATTGCATTGGTTTGTCAAAACATTACTTCAGCAAGTCATTAAATTGCTTCACTTTGACAAAACACTGCTTCAATTTGTCAACCTATAATGTTATATTGTCAAAGAAAAGCTTTCAATAATACTTCCATTAAATAAAACTCTAAATTGAATTTCTTGATTTCAACAAAAAAGAGTGACCCATGCATTCAACACTATTTGTGTTACCCTTTTGTACCAGTGCTGATTCAGAAATCCAGTCCTGTGACCAAATGACTTTGTGCTAGATTAGCCCAATAAACACTAATAATCTGGTCAAAGGAATGCAAATACAGCTCTCTCATTGTAAATGACAACAGTGCTCCAAAATGAAGATAATCCCAAGCCATGAGGCTGTTGAGACCTTCTTCTGAGAGTTACCTGAAAAAGTGGCCAGTTAAGCTTTTGATATAGCACTTAAAATCTCTTTACAGCAAGAGCATTTTCACACAAGGCAGATGGATCATCAAACATTAATTGCTTTTTGACCTGTGCTTGAAAAAATTATTTTAGGAGCAAGTATACAGTATCCAAAACTCATGTTTTATTACAATTTTTTTCATCCACCTCATTTTTATGTGGATTCTATAACTAATGCAGACTGTTGTCATTATGTACTATAATGAGAGATAGCTGTTGTTGAATTTAATTCTAAAACAATGTCAAACACAACAGAAATGAATTTCAAAACATAACATCCACAACACAGTGTGGATGGTAGCAGGGACAAAGCAAAATTAGTCTGGGAAGTGTTTAAGCTTGCTTATACAGTATAAACATATATTCATATAAATTTGTGTGACTAAGATGAATGGGGAACAAACCATTTTCCCCTAGACCAGATATCTGTGGTACATGAATCCACACTGAGGCAATAGTATCATCTTCTGTAAGCCGATCCCTAGGGAATCAAAAACAGCAAATTATGTATTTCAAAGAAATTTGTGTTCATGAAATTTACAGTGGAGGCTCAATTATATGAACCGATTTTATCTGAACTGACAAACTGTCATTCTGAAGACCACCATGTCTACAAACTGAATAATGATATTCACCCATTTAATATAGGATATCATTTTCCATATCATTTTCAAACAAATGTTTTCACAATATTACCATGGAAAACAAAATCATTTTAATGCCAATAGTACAAATATTTGGAAAATGCTGAAAGGCAATGACGTTAATAAACTCCTACTTAAAAAACATTTTCACACCTTCATCCCACCCCAACAAGTTTGGAAAGTTTAGACACTACTGTGTATATATATATCTTAAAATATGTTACTGATGCTTTTTTGTTACCTGAAAATAAAACTTCTGAAACAGTGAACAATCAAGATTCATAATTAAATCACATAAAAGAGAATGGGAAAGGTATATTCATGCAAAATTAATATAATATGATTTGTAATGCTTTTCCTTCAAACAAACTGTATCAATGGAAACTCTCAAAATGCTAATAATAATTAATCATTTACTTGTTTAAACACTCAATTAATCAAGAATACTGCAAATGAATGAAAAATCATTATTGCATATCTAGTTGGTCTTCATTATAGTTTCTGCAATCATTCTACAAGTGCTAAATCATTTTAATGATGGCATGTAAGAAGATTTTTTTTATAATGTTAAAAATAACAAAACATTTAGACAGTACAAGAAAAAGAATTTCTGATGTTTTGCAAATAAGTTCCAAGTATTTACAAGGTACAAAGCAAGTATTTTTCCTGCTTGAAAAAGAAGTACCCAATTATTTAGAAGGAATGAGACAAATATATTCACTGCTTGGGAAAGAAAATTCCAAAATGGTTGATTTATCAAGACAGATGGATTAAAGAATTTTGAACATCGAATTTTCTATTTGTTTAGATTTACTCTCATAGCCTAAAAAGTTGCGATCAACACATTCCAGTCATTGTTGATGTAGTGAATCAAATATTAAATTACCCAAGTGAATTTTTTTCTTGTCCCAAATGACAATTATGCACAAGGTTAATATAAATGGTCCAACTTTTCTGACAGTAAGAAACAGGTGCTAAATGTGGAGTAACCTTTGTAGGAAAAAAAAGACCGAACAAAAATAGTTATTATACATACCAATCTCTGATTATTAGTTTGATTCTCTCACACATAGATGGAAACTGAAAAAATAACAATATAAATAATTAGTTTTATTCTCTCACAAATGGATGAAAACTGAAAAATATATTTAGCCCTTCAACATACATGTACCAAAGTTAAAAAGTGCAGTGTGCTATAAACAGAACACCTGTTACCTGTCTGACTCCATACAAATAGGCTTGCCTGTTAACTGTTAAGCAGTAGAGTATACGTTGCATTTAACACCAATTTTAACCAATTTACATTTTTGGTAGACATTATGTATATAAAGATTTAAGAGTAAAATCCAATCATTATAGCTGTATAATTATTTTTYACAGAATAATTTTTATGACCTTTAAAATCTTGAGAAAACTCGTTCACCATCAAGTCACTGAAGCCATGTGACCAACTATAACTGTTGTTTCTCATACTCAAAATTTACAAGTATGCATCTAAAT
>QKMX01091391.1:0-10889 GCA_003401595.1 Venustaconcha ellipsiformis | reverse complement strand
GTGTGTGTGTGTGTGTGTGTGTGTGCGCGCGCGCTCGCGCACGTGCGCGCGTGTAGGAATAAAAGGTGGGTTGCTGTCTTAGCCAAAATTTGTATCGAGAAAAGTGCGATATCTCGATCTGGGGTCATGTAAATTTATCGTTACAAATCCATGTGGAGTCGCTAAAGCGTGTGAGAAGTTTTTAAACTTAATCAAATCCATGTCACTTGAACACCAAATCCGATGAATATTTTGTAGCGTGTGTGTATCTACCACATTAAATACCGCCAAAAGGTTGTAGTTATCTCAGATGACTATGTATTTGAACATATTGCTTAGTAACATAAATCACATCAATAATTTTAAGTCTGCCTAGAGAAAATGTTCGAGCTGGATTTTTTTCTTTGTCTAAAACCACGTCGTCATACACCCCCAAATTACTGACGTACCCGTCGAAATCATCGACCAACAGTCTCATCGATATCAATAATAAAGTCAATAATATCATCCCTGCCGATTTATCAGATGCAGTCTCCTTTGCATTATCATTTAAATGCATCATCACACTGTATTATCGCTGATCGTCCGCTGACGGTGCTACTAAATATAACTTTCCTCACTTAAACCATTTCATTATCATGTTGAGTAGCAATTGAGGCTTTCTAGACCCAGCTGTCCCTAAAATAATTGCTCAAAAAGAGTTTCGTAATATTGGATGGTGCTTGAGAGATTCTATTTCTCGTGTCGCTGCGAAGTCAGTAACATCCATATTAATAACAAATATAACGAATAATATGTACTTACATTGGTTTCGATGCAGGGCACCCAACAATACCAGTAAATTAACAATAATAACGACGAGGAATAAAAGGCGTGCACTTATAGACGAATGGAAAAAATGTGGCACTAAAATACAAGTTTATTTCGTCGCATGACATGTTAGGCGGGGATATCGATGCTTAACTTGGAATATTACCAGGGACTTCCTGGGATAAGTATCCTGGCGAAAACATCTTCATGGAAATAATTATTGTGGCACTAGCACCCGACTTGATATTTGACTCGATGAGCGATATCAAACCAAACTAGAAGAGTCTCCAGTGAATGCGACTGATCAGGCGTGGCTTGTTAATGATGTCGCGTACAAAAGTCCGGATTTACAACAACGACATATCTCAGACGTGAAGTTGATATACACGCTAAAGTCAGTAAAATAAACATCTGCGAGAATCGCTAGCTAATTGCCCGGTTAGATCTGCGATGAACGGTAAATTAGTGATGGGGTTGGTTAATTAATCGGCCGATAATTATTATGATAATGTTGGGGTCAATTTATTACGGCCCAAAGAGATACTGGAGGGGTAGGGCTGCTATTAGTAATCTTGCTTATGCTGCAAGGGTCACTCGTGCTTCAGCTGCAGATTGGTTCGGACGACAAGCAATATTGCAAATTTAAATGCCACCCCCTAAATAAGTTCAATATGGGATTTTTGATGTCAGTACCCCCAATGAAGTTCATCAGGCAGGTGTTTTGTTTTTACCCCATGATACTATTAAAACACGTCGACGTCATTAATCTGCTAGCGGATTATGCACATACGAATATGCATTAACTGTTGTTGCAAGTAGATACAAAGAAGCAGAGTCGTTAATACCCAAAACAGCAAACGAAGTTGTATCTGCATTCGAAAGAATTTATCGATGAGGTCCCATGCAATGGCTATAGTTACTACAGGTTGTTCCTGCCAACGAATTTCTTGTTCAATAACATTGATGACGAAACAACATAACGTCAAAATGAGAAGAGGACAATGCGTTACATAGTGATTAGGCAATCGTTGAACGATTTGATCAAACAATTGCTAAGCGATTATTTGGATACGCTCAAGAAATTTCCACAAACACAAGATCTCGTGAATGGGTTATAAGACTACCAAGTGTGATAGCCGAATTTAATAACACAATTGCACCTGGAATTAACATAAAGGCCATCGATGCAATATCGAAAATACTCATACCAGCACAACGGCATCACACTGTTTCAAAAAAAAACATTGCTAAGTAATAACGAAACTCAGATATTTATATGAGCCTGGGGAGCTTGAAGGAGGCGTTAATAAAAGACTGATTGACCTGTTCTGGAGTGTAACCACACATAAATTTTTCAGCTTGGTAGACCTGCAATCTGCAGATTAGATTAAACTGTTCCTCAAAATGGATTTGTCCGTGAACAATTACAAGTAATTCCTGAAAATGCTCAATTACCTCCAACATCCCGAAAGTGAAGGTTCACTGAACCGTTAAGGAATTAGCGCCCCGAAGTCAATTACACTCAAGACATGTCAACATCACATTTTCATGTATATGGCCAGGACTACTATTAATTCTGTCCACAATAAATTGTCTAGGATTATTATTCGAATACTGTTGCCATAACAGTACTGCGTTACAGCTCGCACAACGATTATTTTGTGTTGTCTTTGCGTTATGATCGTGGACACATCAAGATCAAACTCGAGTTTGTTTTGTTTTGTCACACTGCTGATAGGTAAGCTTTTCCTTATTATTATATCATCGCCATTGCCCCGAGTTTCATCCTTGTCTACTATGGCGAAGTTATCGTTGGATAGATCCTGAATACGTTCAGGGATAACCCTCCATAGTGGAGATATTTTCGTCACTCTTGATATGGCTAAATAAACTATATTCGATCATTCGATACGGCATTGATGATCCAAATAGAAGTATCAGAAATAGTTAATCGCTGAGATGATTGAATCGTTATTGCATATCCTAGGGTCCAGCACGATTCTGCAGCCTCTAGTGCTTTCCGAAACACACCCAGATCAACAACAACAATATCATTCAATACAAGATTTTGTTTCTCTTGGGTTCCAGAAATCGATACATCAGTATTTTGTTTACGTGGATCTTCTGGGCGATAACGCACTGGGACAAGTAGACCAGGATATTTCTCTCGATGAAGCATGAATAACCGCTGCAGAAGTGAATCACGAACACATTTCCGTGATGCAACTATCAGGTCACAAGGATGCCTTCAGTTACATTAATACTCGTTCGTTTTTTCTGGAATTACTTCATCATCGAGCACTGAACGCTATATGGCTGTAGTCGTATTAACTTTGTAATTTTTCAGCGACTCATCGATTGTCACGTGGTCCTTGAGCATTTCCTCATATTAATCGACATAGTCGTTTAACCAACGGTGTGGGGAATCGCGGTCAAAGTTTGGTGGTTAGCCGTGATCGCCGTTCATAACCTCAACTGTAGTTTTCGTCAACAGCCACTGAAGAAACATTTTTAACACGTCTGCCGATACTGTGCATATCTCATCCAAGAGAATAATCTTAGGGAGATATTTCTCACCCATTCGTTCTGGAGTCAATGCGTTTCCATTCCATCGAACAAAACTGATAGATATGTGACTTAACCCATCATTGTTTGATGTCTCTGGCGAGCCGGTGAGTCGGAGTCGGGTTGATTAAAATGTCTGTCAAACCAAGCAACAATAACAGTATGAATCCCGTTAGCAAATCGCGTAGAAATTTGGCTCTACTTGAAATCTGCGCGTGCTAGTCATGGTCAATTAGTGTGTTTGAAGCTTCATTTTTCAAGTACCTAGCGCTGAAAGAAAACCCTCGCAGATTAAAGTTTTAACCATTATTGTAAATCTTAAGGTCTTTTCTAACACAGCAGTGTTGCTAATTGTGACCCCATTTGATCGAACTTGAGCTCCCATTTATTTATTTTATCACTTAACGCTGTCAGACCCTTTCCTCGTTACGCGATTTTAAAATGTTCTGTGATTATCTGGGCGACACAACTTAACATGTTACTACTACTTCCCCCCGACCGCTAGGGACCCTTGCATCAGTGGAAGCGCATTAACATTAGGCACATATAACGGATAAATAGCTTAAACCACTGCAGCCATCAGATATGCTTTATAGTAGTATGGTTTGTCAACCCCAGTTAACATACCTGGTTTAGAATTTCTATCTAACACAGCAATCTCCCCACCTCTGATGCTTGCACCCAGACGCGAGAGCCACCTAACCGCGGTTTCGTGAATGAGGAACAGGGTCAGGTTTATCACAGATGATCCAAGTTACATCGTCTTTGTCCTTGGACAAGGTGTCATCGAAGGCAACGTTAAATTTTATTCTGAAAAATATCTTTGTAAATAATCTAAGAATTTTGCTTCTCTTTGGTCATTCACGATAGCGTTCATATGGTGATTAGCACTAGTAATAGTGTCCTTGTCCAACGACATGGGCCTGGCTCTTAATGTTGACCAGATATAAATTTCCCCATCACGTTTAATCTCGTTCTTGATGCCGCGGATACGATCAAGTAATATTTTGTGACACACATCTGCTAGCACGCGTAGTGCTAGCAAGATACGGTCCATGTTTTCTGGACCTGCTGTTGGAGGTGTCGTGGCCAATCTGTCAAGATCGAATCGCCAGCTCCGTGGGCCAAGGTCTCCGAGCACGATCACAGATAATCATGTAAATTCCTGCATTATATAATTAAGAAAATCATATTGATCTTTAAATTGAGCTTCAATTTAATTAATATAAAAATGGCTTGAACAAAGAATATTTGTAAATGGTTGCCGATTGCATTCACCAACCCGTGTGCGTAGGCGTGTTAAGGTACTTATTGTGAGCATCACATGCAAGTGAGCGAATGACTAGTCAAGGACAACAACGGTTTTTGAAATGCAACAAATGGGTCCGGGGGCGACGATACTGTACGTGGCGTGTGGAGGTAGAAAATACAGAGCGCTTAAACGGTATTACGATAACACCAGTCCAATCGCAGTTGCCAGCATCATGGGTGCTAGCGACTATCGCTAGATTTTAGAGATCCAATACGACCTGCACTGATACCAGCGTCATCCTAGATGTTAGCATCAAGGATACTAGTATCATGGGCACTGGTATCAACGATCGAGTATAATTTAGACAAGTGACATTTACTACACAAATGGAGCAAGGAAACAACGACAATAAAGTTGGAACACAAGTATTTGAAGCACAAGCGTTTCGAGCACATTCTCTCATCGGCAATTATGAAGCATCTCTCGAGAGTGCTATTCGAAATTGTCAAACAAAAAAAAATAGTCGGTGTTGTTAGTAATACTGGCTATATCAGGTTTACTGTAGGAAGAATATCACTCCCACAGATTTGTGTACGAATGATACAGTGGCGTGATTGAGCTAGGTCTCGTTGTGGATCATATTGATTCGAATTCAAGAAATAATTGTCTGGGAAATCTTTCCGGGTGGGAAAGGTCTCCACGGGTTGTAGTGTCTGAAAATCCACAATCAGACGAAAAATTAGTAATTTCATCAACACGCGATAAGGTTATCTCTTGCACGTATGGATGATTCACACATCCTTCAGTTTGCCCCCTTGCAGTGATAATTGATATAAACCGGTCAGCGTTTGCTGCTAAATATAAAGTAAAAATCCATTAATTTTAAATTAAGACAGCTAAAAAAGTGCATGATGATTCATCATGAAACAATTGGCGACGATTCACATGGGGGAACTGTTGAAAGTCGCTAGCTGGTGTGGGAAGGTTGTAACCCTGAGATTAGAATGGCGTGTGTATAGTAGTAGTACAGTTGCAGTTTTCTTTGATTGACAGCCGGTGACTAGGATGTGACTTACAGAGCAGAAATGCTCGGATTACATAACAGCAACAAGTAGTCAAGTGCGCTGTAGTAGTCGAGTCGAATTTGTCGTAGTTTTTAACACTGCCTGGAAGCATTCGTTGTTGATTTTATATTTTGTCTTCGTCCAAAAGATAAACAAACAAGCAAGCAACTCCATTTTTCTTTGTCTGTTGGTGGAGAGAGACGAGAAGAGGAGGAGGGGATATTAAGAACAAAATACATATCTAATTTGCCCCTTTTACAAGGACCTACGAAGAGTATCATTAACATGACCCTATCTCGCACATAAAGACTTATCGATCGTACTTTATTTCTCCTTTCCATAAGATAATTATTTTGGTATTTGAGGCGAAAATATATACGGGACAACATTGAGTTCTGCGTTCGCACATACACATGATTTATCAGGTGGATCGGGCGCATCTGGAGTAAAGGAATAAAGAATATGTCTTTGTGGTGCTTGTTTCGATTTTCAAGATCTGCATGGTAGCTTCCATCGACATCAGCAACTAAGTTGCCAGAAATCGTGGAAGTGATCATGGCAACACTTTGGGATATATGGCGAGCACCCCATCTTTACCGTTGTTGTGTCGGAGAATAACCGGCGGTGGTGATATTGCTCTCCATGTGGCCATGAGTGTGGGAAGATATTTATCGGTGATATTTCTGAGTGTCTTTTATAATTTCATTTGTATCAAGCTATGGTAATTTAATAAACCGGTAATTGGACTGTGGTGATTGTGAAATAATTAATAAGTAGATGCGTGTATAAAATACCGATAGTGTCGATCGCTGTCTTTATCACAGATTCATGAAATATTTTAGAGTCAGCGACTATGTGGTTGATATGTTGTATCTTTGAAATGATCTGCTGTTTAAGATTATTTTTGGGAAACTCGTGCACATGTTGGTGAAATTATTGCCGTAATTTGTCTCGCATACGCGTGTATTCGTGTGATATGTCTTTGGCCATACGATACTGGAATATTCTCTTTGTTCTTTTCCTCCTCCAAGGGAAAAAAAAACATCATTTACTATCCATTAAAAATATCTTTTATCATCAAATATTTTTCTCTTTCGTGTATTTTTGTACCCGGGGAAGGTGGTTATAAATTCTAGTTTATCTGTGATAAAATCGCCGACTTGTGGTTCATTATCTAAGAGACCAGTGGAGGCACTGATGCTACAAATTCCAGACAACACCAGTAAGTGGCTGCGTTTAATCTGTGATCATCGGGGTTCAGTATAAATGTTTCTTTGTTGCCTTAATTTAATACGATTGACACAGTTCCAGAAGATTCATTTTTTGACTAGTGCCAAAGATGTGAGGTAATTATCCTAAATTTTGCAGCACTAAACACGGACAGATTGTACACACCAGTAACTTCATCGGTGTGTTTGAAGGAGTTATTATCTGTGACTGTGTGGCGAGTCATGCTACTGCATGCGAAACACTAATCGATTTTATTGTTTCTTTGATTGTTGCAAGATGTTGGTCACCATTAAATTCCCAAAGAAATCAACGGAGAGTCTATTTATGGTTCTGCGAAAATTTGTAAACGCATTCGCATGAGTAGTATAATCTGATGTAAAATTAGCTAATCCGTCACAAAGTGCCATTAACGTAGTCGTTATTGCATTGTCACTGTTGTCGATGTATAATGTTGTTGCAGCGTCGTTGCTCGAGTCTGGTTCTCTAAAATTTACAAATTTAATCCCAGTCATGTCGAGATCGCCGGTTGATCGCAAGCGATTAGCAACACTTTTTATGATCTCATTTTGGCTAACTGCGATTGATACATAATAGAGTATCATATTTTCCATCATCAGTAAATACTAGAATATTATCAGATGTGCCCACGAAAACTCGTCAGGTGCTATCGGAGAGTTTAGCATTGGATGCCAATAGCCTACCATGCTGGTTTTGACAAATAACAACCTCATCTCGAGCAACTTTAGCAAGGCTCATAAGATCAGAATGCTCATCTTTAGTTGCATATTTTGACAAATCAATATCGCCGAGACTATGTTTTTTAACCCTTATACTGTGTGCACTAGAAGATCTCCCATAAAATCGATCATATTATAAACGTATAACCTGTTTAAAATGAACACTTGTGTACTCGTGAGGAGCTTGATGAGAGGGGGCAGATGAGACGATCTTGATACAGCATCAAATACAATAAGTACGTCTAGACCATATACAGGCGGATCTTTTATTGTTTGTATTGACAACATGGAATACCAGATCGGTGAGACGCTCTGCATTCTACTGCTATATTTTAAAACTTCTATAGGCGGGGATAGCCTATCAAAATAAAAAATACCACGTGGGTCAACAGCATATGCAGCGCAGTGAGTGCCCTGACCGGAGCGCGAGTCAAGGTTAATGATACCAGTTGCGAAACGATTTGATTTGTCAGGCAATTAATCGCGCATAAAACAACTCAAAAGGTTTTAATATTTATTCGGCGAGCAGCATCGAGAATTAGATATAGGAAGTTAGCCCGTGTCCTGTAGCTCTTTTAAATGTAATTTCATCCTCAGATGCTCTTGCAATAGCAGGGATTGAAGCGAACAATGATCCTGGAGGTATAGTCGCAAGAAGTGGAAATATAGCACCATTTCGTAGACCTCGCCTCTTTTTGGGGGAAGAAGTCAATAACCCGTGTCCTGTAACTGCCTTTAATGCCATTGCAGCAGCAGTTGAAATTACACCAAGAGCAGGAGCCTATTCAATAACATTGGCAGAAGAGGCTATTAATCTCGGTATAGCTAAAAAAAAGTGAAAATATACCCCCGGTCATTGCCTTGTTAATAGCACCAGCAGAAGGATCGAGTCGAACACCAGTGGCTGATTGTTTTGGTTTCATTAAAGTGTCTTAGCTGAGGTCCGGCCAGTGATACCTTATTTTGGGCCTTGCAACGCCGATTTTAACGGGATTGGTATTCCTAAATCTTTTTCTGTGCCGATTGTATCTTTATAACAGTCACATGATGATATGACATTATAAATAACAGCATGGATGATTTAATTACTGATCGGATTTCGCTGCCAAATTTAGTTACATGTTTTCGGCTTCGGGCATGAATAGCTCTCATTCGCACACCCACTACCTAAGGCAGCAGTATTTTCTTTGACAGTATAACAGCGATGGCTCTGTAATTAGAAATAGCTCATTCAACTACACGAGCTCGAAAGTATATATCAACAAAAGATTGGCAAACATAATCTAGATGTTCCAACGAGAAGTAACAGATTAGATACAATAGTGTAAAATGCATTTGTACACCAGAATTCACATTTTGATCACGTCTCATGAATGTTATCAAACGATGATATGCACGTGAAACATTATTATATTCAAAATTCAATAATATATCCTCTGAGGGATGTTTATGCTATTTTTATCCTTAATGAAACTTCAGTAACACCAATATTGTCAAATATGGTACTGCTTGTTTGTGAGCTTACTCGTAAAGTGCTTTGGAAAGCAATAAATATATCTCGCGGGGCAGTGACACCTTGCTGCGATGCTATCTGCCATGTAAAATCCAATTGGTTTGACTCTGGCCACTATCTGTGGTCATCGTTAACCACGACAACGTTAAATTGCCACCTTAGTTTATAAACAAAAACAATCGTTGTTCTGCGGTCTACGACAGAGTCATTGTTGGCATTCACAGTGAAAATCTTGTCAGTATTATTTAATCAGCATCACCAATAGGTCTCCGGATTGCATCATCGTCTGTAGCTTTTGTTACAATTACAACTGTATGCTTAGCTCTCAAAATGACCTTTCTGACACTTCTGCAAAATCCAAAGACGCGTGAAAATGGAATTGTACATAAAAATGTTGTATCGCCACCTCTTAACATTACTCGTCCTCAGATGAATTCTTGGTTGGTGCTCTGTAACGTCGAAAATACAGCGGTGGGTGGTATATTATTTAGGTCAACCGCACTTTCACTTGTTAATTGTATCAAAAGATGCTCACTCTTATCGGTATGATCACTGGTGTCCTTGACAAACAGTATTGACGGACCAGCGCGAATAATCATCGGAATATTTTTACAGACCCAATATCTTCGTGGCAACATCGACGTTTTCCTGGCATGATTTAATGTTTCTTCTGTCGATACTGTACGTGGCACTTTTGAACAACTATATGATGCCATTATTAACAAACCCACCTCTAACCTAATCCCATATTCAGTGTTATCTGCTTTAAAAAATTCACATTCGTCTTCAACAAATGCTCTGGCGGGTAGGAAATATCTAGCTGTATCCTGAACTTGCAGCTCAATTTGCCGACGCTGATTTGGCTCTCGTGCATCATACGAATAATACTGATAATCACGTATCGATTCATCTTCAACGAACGGGACGCCCATGCCAAATGCAGGATCAGATAAACTATTGAACATTTTTATTATTAATTCATTAAATTCTAACACGAAGACCATAGTGGATTAATCTTTTATCACAATAATCATAGTGGATTCATCTACCGGGGTCAATTTTGTTCTCTCAAATTCTGACAGTGGTACACCAGTTAATGCGGCTAGTCGAGCATTTGCATCTTGATTTGTTACTTTACTGACGTTTGTGGGCATCACTTCAGTGTTTGAAAGTGTAAATGGCTGTGGTTTTCGTCTGCGTATTAATCACGCTAGTTGTTCCTTGATCGTAGAAAAGGCTTTACGAGCACCCTCATCCACAGTACTAATATCTTTATCACAAATAACATCAATAGCTTTCATTACTAGTTGCTTTGCAATAGGTATCGCTTTCGGAGCCATACTTCTGAATAGACCTTGAACAACATCACCGAGTCCATCTCCGTTGACCTCTTTGTATACAGTCAATCGTGAATTTATCACTCTGACGTTGAATACGTAGGTCGACGTTGAATATTGTGTATGATCATGTTATTTTTCTGCCACTGATCTAATTGTGATCAGTCGCTGTAATGATCGTCGGTAATGTCATCGATAAGTGACCGATAAACACTAATATCCATAGCGCCACCAGTGAATAATCGCTAACAAATATCCGCTGATTCATTGACAATTTCTAGTCGATCAACATCAACAAGAACGTTGTTGGGACAAAGTTTATCATTGTTACGTATATGGGATTAAATTGCTTTTGTGTAAGAATTAAAATTCTTTTTATTTCATTTTTGTTTCATTGTATTT